>JAVJIF010007162.1:0-204366 GCA_038442645.1 Agave tequilana
TATAGTTAACATGAAGATGTGTCAATATATTACTATTTTGTTATAACGATTTCAATGTTATTAATCATGATCGGTGTCAGAAAGTAATAAATACAATTATCTCCGTTACCATATTTAAATTATCAATTTATTTATAAATCTTATAATTAATCAATATATATATAAATAATTCACCTGGTTTTATATTAAATCATGTAACAAAATAAATTATTTTTTTATTGAACGTGGTTAAGGAGTAATCGTGCATATTGTAACTAATGTGACTTACCAATAATTATAATTTTTTAAATAATATTACAGTGATTTATCGATAATCATGTTTATTTAATAAAGCAATCAATTCAATCATGATAAAATATAACTCATAAATGAAAAACAATCACATTGGTATTTTCGGAATGTAGTTCCTCTCTCTACGATCGCAACGGTTCGAGAATCGTCCAAATCAGACACCCGATGCTCAAGATATAGTCCAAAAATCAATAAAATAGATTAAATATGCAATAATATCTAAAATGCAATTATTATAATTTGTCAGGGGGGATATTATGTAATTTTACCTTTATAAATTTTGGATGCGAGTTAGGTAGGCTAATGGGTTAGGTTTAGATCTGAAACCAAACCCAAAATTAAGTGACGAGTTAATGGGTTAGCGGGTTAACGGGTTATTGGGGTTATGGGATTTGGATCCAATAAGTGTAAGAGAGAGGGGAAGAGATAGAGAGAGGAGGGAAAGAGCAGGAAAAGAGAGAGAAAAATAAAAAGAGAAAAGAGAAAAGAAAAGAGGGAAAGAAAGAAGAGAGGAGGAAGGGGGTTAGCCGACAGGGCTAGGCCGGAGCTGGCCGGGCTGGCCGCTGGCTGGCCACCGGCAGAGGGGAGAAGAGGGGGAAATTGAATGTGGAGATGGTGAAGCAGAGGAGGAGAGAGTAATGGATGGGTGTTGATGGTGGTGTGAAGATGGATTGGGAAAAGATAGAAAATTAAAAATTAAAGAAGATGGAAGTGGGGGTGGTGATTGGGTGAAGGAGGAGGAGGCTATGGTGGTGGGTGATGGTGATTTGTGGGAGGAGTAGTGGAAATGGTGATGTGATGGCGATGGTGAATTTAGAGGTGGGTTATGATGGAGATGGAAGAGGGGAAGAAGATTGAGGTGGTGGTGGTTGTGGGGATGGCTGGCCGGATGGAGGTGGAGTTGGTGGAGAGCGCCGACCGCCAAAGGTCGAAGGTGATGGTGGTGAGGCCGGTGGTGGTTTGGGAGAAGAGGAAGAGAGAGATTGGAGAGGGGAAGAGAATTGAAAAGAGAGAGAAAAGAATGGGAGATTGAAAGAGAGATTTAATGAGAGAGAGATTTATGGAAAGAAAATGGAAGTGAGAGATGGAGGTGGGATGAGGCGGTGGAGGTGCTGGCTTGGAGAGGAAGAAAAGAAGAGGATTGGTGGAAAAGAAAAGAATGAAAATGATTTATTTAATATTATTTTATCCGGTAAAAATTTGACTAATCTCGAATGGTTTCCAAAATTTCTATAAAATAGGAATATTACACTGAGGAGTAATATGAAATCAGATTATAGAAATTCAGTTTGGTTTGTAAATTAAAAATCCTGGACTCGATCGGCGATACTAGGCGACACCGGTTTGACAAATTTTTCGACTAATTCAGAAAAATCTCTAAAAATACTCGAAAGTAGAAAATATGATTTTAAAGAACAATTTAAAAATATATTCTTGAAATTCAACTCCATTTATGAACTAAAAATCGTAAAACCGATTATCGGTCGGTCGACATCGAATTCAGAGATTTTTCTAAATAATCTTGAAAATTCCAGAAAATTCTAAAAATCTAAAATATTAAAAAATAATATCTGAAACTAAAATTAGTTCAATCTGACTATCAGGAAGGTCAAATCAAATTTATATATCGTATTGAGTGCTGATATTGTGACACGTACATCTAGGATCGGTAGGTTACAATGAGTTAGAGAGGGAGTGGGGAAAAGAAAATAGAGAGAAAGAGAGAAATTAGACATAGAAGAAAGAAAAAGTGTGTAGAAAAGGAGAGAGGGTTTGGTGGTGTAAATGGTGGAGGGACATGGTGGAAGAGAGGAGAGGTGGAGCCTCGGTGGAGGTGGTGGTGGTGTGGCGGTGGTAGAGAGAGAAGAGAGAAATATATAGAAAGTGGGAGGGGCTGGATTAGCCTTAGGAGGAGAGAGCGAGGTTTTGAAAGAGGAGGGAAAGCTTGAAAAGGAAGCCAAGTCCCTTAACTTAACTTCATGGAGAAGGAAGAAGTGTTTAGAAGTGTGAAGAAAAATGAAGAAATAAGGAGAAAAGGAAAAGAAAGGAAAAAGAAAAAGGAAGAAAAGAAAAATTAGGGGGCTAAGTGCAAAATTTGCCCAATAAATTATTATTAAAAAAGAAAAAAAGAAAAATGAAAATGAAAAGAAATTAGAAAGGAAAGTAAAGGAAAAGAGAAGAAAAAGAAAAGATTAATTTAATAAAAAATAAAAAGAAAAAGTTCTGAAAATTCATTAGGCAAATTCTAGACCCAGTGCTGGTTCTGGTGTAAAAATTTCAGGTCAAACGGAGGTTAAAACATACATAAATTATGTGAGTACGATTGAAACGTCGAAAATCATAAAGAGCTACGTATTCTGGAATCGGAGTATTACATTATCATTTATCTTCTTAGATAACTTTAACTCTATATTGTTGCATGTGCTTGCGCTTTTCTATTTCGCCTCTCTCTTTGTGTGTGCGCTTTTCATATATTATTTTTTCATTCTACTTTTTTCTATTATTCTGGCAATGCCTTTCTTTTCTATAAAACTCTTTTCTTCGAACCTTGAAGGCCTGTTTGGGAAGGTGGAAACAAGAAAAAGAAAGAGAGGAAAATGTGATGGAATTGATTATGGTCTGACATGGTCTGTTTTTTTCCTTTTCTTTTCTACCCAATTCTAACCTAAAAGGCTCCGAATTTGAACTTTTTTCCCGAGCTAACAGGGTCTTTATGGAAAGATTTTGGGTGGACTCTGTCATTTTATTCATGCAATCCAAGCATTGCAAAGAGAGAATATAGAAAAGTGGCCGAAAACACCCCTATACTTTCCATATTAAATTACTTTGTGAATTCTCCAATCCAGAAGAATCTATATTATAAGAATTCACTTAAAAAAATAAATTACTTTCAACTAAAAATGTCTATTTATTTATAAAATAATTGTTGGGTAAAATATAGAAAATACCCCCATACTATCAGGGGTGTTGCACCAAACCCCCTGAACTATTAAAACTTGCAGATTGACCCCCGTGAGCTGCAATACTGTTAACTGTTTCACCAAAAGATACACATGCAGAGCACTTGTCAAACTTAATTTTTTAATAAAAAATCCACCAACAACTCACCGCCATCTCCTCCTTCACCACCACCCCCACCATCTCCTCCTCCTCCTCAAACACACCATCATCTCCTCCTTCTCCACCACCACCATCTCCTCCTCCTCAAACACACCATCATCTCCTCCTCCACATTCTCTTTCTCCTCTTCAAACCTATCACCACCACTGCCATCACCATCTCCATCACCACAACTTTCTCTATGTTCCTAAAATCTATTACCATCATCACCTCCTGCTCCTCCAGCACGACCTCCTCCTAAAACCCACCAGCACCATAACTGCCACCTCCTCTTTCTCAAACCCTCCAACGCCATCACCTCTTCCACCTCCATCATCACCATCCAACCCAAAATGCCTTCTTAATGTGAATCCTAATTTAACTCGAAATCCTCTTTTCCTCATCTTTACCTTCTCCTTATTTCCACCATCACTATCACAACAACAATCCAATCCTCATCTCTATTGTTTTGGGTATTCTTAGAAAGAAGATAATTAGGAAAATTTTGAGATTAATTATATTTAATTAAAAAATAAGTTATTACAGTAATTAGAGAGATTAAGTGGATCAAGTGCATAGCACAGACTTATTTGGACGAAAAAGTTAATGGTATTATAGTCCAAGGGGTCAATGTGCAAGTTTCTATAGTTCGGGGTTGGTGCATGGTAGTGCTGGGGTATTTTTGCAATTTACCCAAAATTATTTTATGAAATTAATGACATTCTATGTCCAACTTATTTCAGAATTTTAACATACCCTTTGTGCACATAGGATTTTTGCTAAATGTAATAGCACATGTAGGTTGTGTTTGAAGCCTGATAAAACTGAAGGTTCACCAACAAATCTTGACAATACAAGAGGGTTTTGTTTGGAATACAAGACCTGTTCGTGAAAAAAATCAGGTCTCCCTGGCTTATCAGAATATAATGTTATTTTTTTCCCTTCTGTACGTGCGCACGCGCGTGTGAGTAGGGGGTGGGGTTGTTTTTGGGGTTGGGTTGGGGGTGGGGGGGTGGGGGGTGTTGTTCTAAGGAAGAATCATCTCTATTCATTTATCACATGTTGTGAACAATGGCTTGATTATCTTAGATTACTTTATGAATGTTTCTAATCTAGGAGCATCTATATTATAAGTTATCTATATTATAACTAATCATTCGAACAAATTAAATTGTTCGCTTTCAACTATTTCAACTAAAAGTGTCTACTTATTTAGTCAAATAGTTATTTAGTCAAATAATTGACAAGATCTATCTATCAACCTATTTCACAATCTCAAACCCTAGATCAAAGGGGATTGTGTCCCACTTCAAGATTCATTATGGTTTTGAGTTAAGGAAACATGTCAGTAAATAATATGCACAAGTACTATCATGTCTCTACTTACAAATCTACTTCATCAATGGTGAGTACTTCATAGAAATAACCTCTATATGTACTATATCACACGCACACGTGTCAAGTTATTGTTAGAAGACTGATTGTTAAATTTGAAAGCACAAAACCCTCAGACATTTCTTTTACCAAAAGTCTAGGGCAAGTGAGTGAGGAGCCACGTGTCTATCACCCACTAACTGGTTCATTATTAGGGCAAGCAAGTGAAATGCTTTATAATAAATTATCATAAACAAACTTTGCAAATGATGCTTCTAATAATTATTTACATATAAAAACTCAGAAAATAGATCTTGATTCTTGAAGATTTGATCCCTCTGTCTCAAACAGGAGACTGTTATTTGGCATCACATTTTATTCCCAAGGTCGTGCAAGCAAGCCTGCCTTCCAAAATCAACATAAAATGAGGCCAACACACAGCAAATCCAAATATTGGCAACAATATGTTGCCTACTTAAAAAAATTGTTACAAAAGTGCGATTGAAAACTCAAAGAGGGCAAATATCTACTTCTTTTGGCATAAAAGTTTGTGCGTTCTGAGAGCAGCTACTTGCTCGTAAATGGTATCCGAAAACCTGATAATCCACTCTGAGTTTTTAGTCACCTCCAAACCTGGAGAAAACATTCATGGAATTCAGATTCAAGTAATATACAGATTTGATAAGAATCTGCCCCATTTACAGTCCTAATAACCATACTTACCAGAAATAAGATGCGGTATGGGATATGGATACGAAGTATTACAAAAAGAATAAGAGAAACACATACGTACTGTTGGAATCTCTTAAGCAACAGAGAACAACATCAGACAATAGTCACCAATTGTACGAACAAAGAAATCAAAGGGAAGAAAGTGAGAACACAAGATTTAACGAGGTTCGACAATTTGCCTATGTCCTCAGAGCACACAGAGAGGTGGGGGGGGGGGGGGGGGGGGGGGGGGGGGGGGGGGGGGGGGGGGGGGGGGAGAGATTTATTAAAATCAATTAAGTACATGATACAATCAATAGGGAACAATACCCTTCTTTATATAGCCATGAGCCCATGAAAATAAGAAAATCAAAAAACTCTAAATTCGGATCAGAAACAAATTTTGAATCCAACTTGAAAACTGCCTAGAGACCAAATGTTGTCGACAGACCTATTGGCATGTCGACAAACTGAGCCAGTATGCACAATACCCAACTTTCGAGAAAAACTTATGGATAGCCATGGGAGTCTGTCAACAGGGCTCTGTCGACAGCCGAGAAGGCCTATCGACAAGGCTTTGTGGATAGTCGTGAACAAAGCAATTTGCTTTTTCTGTTGGCGTATCCACGTATCTGATGCATCCTAACACTTCATACAAACTCCATACTAACACCAAAGAGTTAAAAAAAACTCCACTATTAAGATTTTACACTCTCTCCCCATAGTTCTCTGCCTCAGTGAAGATTTCTCAAATCTGAGCCGAATACAGCATAGTACCACATCGATTCTATCGGGTTGCACCAATGTGGTTGCCTACGTACCTCCTGCTCTAGCCATCCGTGTTCATCTAAACGAGCTCCACCGGGCTCAAGCAACTGAAATGATATAGAGAAGCTCTTTGCAATGTGCAAACTTTACTCTCAACACAACATTGGTAAGCATAACAGCGAGATTCTCCTTCGTGTAAATCTTCTGTAATTCGATGTCACCCCCATCAAGAATCTCCCAAATCAAGTGGAACCTGACGTCAATGTGCTTCATCGTTGCATGATAGACTTAGTTTTTAGCTAAATAGATTGCATTCATGCTATCACAGTTGGTCTTCAATAAATCCTGATCAATCCCCAAGTCATCGAGCAATACTTGAAGCTAAATTGTCTCCTTTATAGCCTCCATCATGGTCATAACTCAGCCTTCGTAGTAGACAATGCGATAGTAGAATGTAGAGTAGAGCGCTAACTGACCAGTACTTAGGATAATATAAATATATATCCCACTGTAGACCGACATTTGTCGATGTCTCCAGTATAGTCAGAATCAACGTATCCAGTACACTCCTGCTTACCTGTAAAATCCTTCTTGTATACCAAAACAACATCTATGGTATCTTTGATGTACCCTAGTATCCACTTCATTGCCTCCCAATGGCCCCCGCAGGGATCGTACATGTATCTGTTAGCCATTGAGACACGTTGTGACAAATCGGACCTTGTACTCATCATTGCACACGTTAAATTACTAACTGCACTAACATAGGATACATGAGTCATATACTCACGCTCTTAAATAACAGTTGGAATCGTAGTAGCTTTTAACTTAAAGTGAGGGCCAATGGTGTACTTATAGACTTCGTATAGCCGTTGATGTTGAACTTCTAAAGTACCTTCATCAGATATCCCTTTTGTGTCACGTTAACCTTGCCATCTTTCCAGTCTTACTCAATCTCCTTACCTGGCACCTTCTTTGCTTCACCCAGATCTTTCATGTCGAATTCAGAAGATATGTCTTTCTTCAGTTTATCAATTGCAGATTTGTTCTTGAAAGCGATAAGCATATCATTCACATACAATAGTAGATAGATGTGTTCTCTACTTGATAGCTTATTGTAATACACACATGGGTCATAATGGTTTCGTGTATACTTCTTTCCTCATATGAAACTGTCGAAATGCTTGTACCACTGATTGATGATTGACTTAATCCATAAAGCGATTTTTCAGCTTGCACAACATATTCTCCTTTTAATCTCACTTTTCATGATCTGTCAAAATAGTCTATGAGAAATGTCATATGTGAAGAGTCTACAAGAGTTACATGTGCCAGCAACAATCCTTTCAAAATTGAAACTAAACTCATCTGTCATGATTCATCAAAATAATCCAATATCAGATTGCAATATATGATGCTTCCACAGGAATTATATTTGCCAACAACTATCTCTCACATAAGGCTAACTCACACCTCCATCACCTTTGGGGAGCGGATTTTGCCACCCAGAAAATGAGGAAGGCACCTTGCAAGTAATTACAAGTATATTATTATTTTTTTTGACAATTTTACTCTTGGTGAATATTCTGAAGTGCCATTCCTGCTCCTCCTTCCTTCCTCTCTCCTCCTGCTCGTCCATCGTCTTTTACAGCTAGCCCTCCTCCCCCCCCCCCCCGACCCCCTCGCCGACGAGCCTCCTCCTCCGCCCCGACCTCCCCCTTCGTCAGTGACCCCTTGCCTTCCCCCCATCTCCCCTCCCCCCACCCGCCCCCTTTCCGCAGCTGTTCGGCCGGAGGGGGTTCGTCGGGGAGGAAAGGGTTCGTCTGGGGGGGGGGGGGGTGGTTCGCGGGGAGGAAAGGGGTTCGTCGGGGGGGGGGGGGGGTCGTCGGGGGGGGGGGGGGGGTTCGCCCGGGAGGGGGAAGGCCAAGGGGAGGGGGTTCACTAGAGTCCGACAGGGGTTCGCCGGTTGAGTTGTTGCCGGTTTGGGAGGGAGAGGAGGAGAAAAGGACGACATTTTAGGTATTTTTAAATTTTTTTTTTGGAGGTGTCTTTATCAAATTTGGGGATGCCTTAATCCTAAGGGTGCCTTCCTCATTTTTTGGGGTGGCAATATCCGTTCCCATCGCCTTTGAACACAACCATGGAAACTAGAAAATAATCTCATCTTTCATGATCTCTCAAATATTCCATGAGAGACTTCATATATGATGAGTCCACAAGTACCAAATCACACATGCAAACAACATTCTCTTCAAAATTGAAACTAAAACTCATCTTTCATGATCCATCAAAGTAGACTTCATGCGTGATGAGTCCATACAAATTACATGCATGAATAATAATTTCTCACATCACGCCAACTCGCCACCATTAGTGAATATAAACAAGTGTCAAGCCAACATCTATGAATACTCGAATAGCATTAGGCATTAGACTTGGAGCCTTCATTGCCTATAAGATAATTTGTTTCTTCTTTTGAAGCTTGATATCAATTTTATGTAAGATTCTAAAACACATGGTATGTTTTAATTTAGTTGAGTCTGTGAGATTGTTGCTCCATGTGATGCATATTAGGTAAGATCCTACAGAGTTGCTACATATGAAACTTGAGATCGCGGTGATTTGTTGAGTATACTGTTATACTAGATACTATCCTATGGTTATCTCAGGTTAAAAGTGTTCCTAAACAAAATAAAGACCTTTTCCTATAGGTTTCTGCTTAGTGTAATAAAAAGAGAAAAATCTATGAGACTTCTTACTCTCATATTTTCTGCAAGAAAGAAAAAAGAAAAAACTTCCTAGAAGAGAAAAACTGACATATGACACTGAGGAGTTAGAAAAATATTGAAAAAATTTGTAAATTTTCTCTACGACAGAAACCACGTGACACACAAAGATTATTCATTAAGAATCCTTCTCGCAGAATAATATAGATAGACAGATAAATGTAGATTTTCTTCTCCCTTTTTTACAGTAGACAATAATAAATTTGGGGGGTTAAACTTCCCGAGTTTCATTAAGACGTAAAAATACTTTGATAGAACATTGCCCGAGATGAGGACGAAAGGTTACAAACAAAAAAGCTAACAACATTTTTTTTTGAGATAAAACCGTGTGGAAAAAGCTAACAACAATTAGTCAGCATATTGCCAAGTTCTATACATTGGTTACAAAAGTTAAGAGAGAGAGAGGAGGGGGGGGGGGGGGGGGGGGGGGGGGGGGGGGGGGGAGAGGAAAGAAGTGCTCTAAACTAATCTCAGGTGATCTTGGTGACCCTACTCAGATTAAGTTTAAGATGTCCCTTAAGCTCTTTATAGAGCTATATATCTATCAATAATGAAGCTGTTTGACTTTTTACTCTCATGCATTCCCCGTCTAAGCTCAAACTATTGACATTATTAATGTCAACGGCCCATAAGCTAAAAACAGCTCATACATATTGCGCACGTCAGTTTACTCTGTGTTGATGTGACAAATCAACTAGAAAACCTAGCAGTTCTCAGGATCGCCAATCCTTCATTCTTCTGTAAAAAAATCCTGAAAACTAGTTATATTAGATCAGCTGCAGCTCTCTTCTGGGTTGTTAAATTTAAACAGTGATTTGACAGATAACTAATATTATTCCTGTAAAATTTTTCTGAAAACTAGTTATGTTAGATTAGCTGCATCTCTCCTAGGTCGTAAAATGTAAACAATGTGTATATGACTGAATTCAGATAAGATTTGATCAGATAACTAGTATCATCACAGATAACTAGTATTATTGCCTGTAATATTTTTCTGAAAACTAGTTTTGTTAGATTAGCTGCATCTCTCCTAGGTTGTAAAATGTAAACAACGTGTATATGACTGAATTCAGATAAGATTTGATCCGATAACTAGTATTATTGCCTGTAAATTTTTCTGAAAACTAGTTATGTTAGATTAGCTGCATCTCTTCGAGGTTGTAAAATGTAAACAATGTGTATATGACTGAATTCAGATAAGATTTGATCAGATAACTAGTATTCTCGCCGGTAAATTTTTTCTGAAAACTAGTTATGTTAGATTAGCTGCATCTCTCCTAGTTGAAAATTTTAAACAATGTATTACGACTGAATTTGGATCAGTTGAGATTTGATCAGATAACTAGTCTTATTGCCTGTAAAAATTTTCTGAAAACTAGTTATATTAGCTTAGCTGCTGCTCTCCTAGGTTATAAACTTTAAACAGTGTATATATGACTGAATTTAAAGTTGAAAATTTTCAGATAACTAGTACTATTATTGCCCTGTAATCTTGTTGTCAATAACTTTTCGCCATTGTTTGCCAGTTAACATGGCTCAATTTTAAAACAACGGCGAAGCTGAGAGATGAGAAGAGATAGGTAGGTAAATAGCTCCACAGGGAGGACAAGGATCACAGTCGGCAGATACGCTGTCCTTCGCCTTCTGCAGTACTATAGAATGTCAGAACTCCTCTCCACGATCATGCCACCCTCTCCCTCCTCCCCAAATTTCTTTAATCCCACCCCCAAGACTCCCCACGTTCTGCCTTCTGCCAGCCCATATCAATTAACTCCTCAGGCTCTCGTACTGATTGTTCTCTTATCTTGCCATAACAATGACTTGAACCCCTTTCAATCATTGTTTAGACCCTATTATTCTTCCTCATTTGAAAAATAGAAGATCTCCATTTTAGTCGGGATATCGCGGTACTATATTTAAATCTATCATTTTGTCCATACTGAGTTGTAACCTTTGCCTTGGACCACCATGGACTTGCGATCCGTAAATGATCACATTAATTAACAATTTATTGCTAATTCTGCTCGAAGTGAATAAAGTCAATTGCATGTATAAACATTAATCTTATGGTTTGGTATTGGTATAAATAGCATTTCGCGCTTTGTGGTTCATCAACAAGCTTTGTGCACTCTCATAACAAACACTTTTCAAACCGAAGGTCATCCCTCTATCTCTCCCTCTTCTCTGTATAAATCTAAGTCCAAAAATGGAGGGGCTTTCAGAGGTGAGCTGGAGCTCTTTCAATGCAACAATGGCGGATGACGAGTCTGAACTGCTGGCCCAATTGCTTGGTCCTTGCCCATTTTCAAGTGAGCAAGACCAAGAGCTGAGTTTAGGAATCCAATCCTTGTTTTGGTCCGATCATGTCACTGATACATACTATAGTTCTCAAGATGCCAATTCTGGCTATTGGCCTCAAGAGAACAATAGTAGTACTTTTAGTACTAGTAGTTTCTTTGCTCCGTCTTCGGATTATCAAGAATACTGTATGAGTGAATCGAATGCGGTTCCAGCAATCATCAACAACGACCATGAGGAGATGGTTTTTAACATGGTGGAAGGGGCAATGACTGTCCCAAGCAATTCTTTCGGCTACTTGAATGAGGAGACCAGCAGCGAAGATGTAGGAGATTCTGCGGTGAAAGAAAGTTCATCTGATCAAGTCATTGCACTTGATCAGAAGCCGCAGCACAAAAGAAAGTTCAGCATGGATGAGGTCAATAAGCCCACAGAAAATGGGCATGAGTTCGATATTGCTACAGATATCTCTACGAAGAAGGCCAAGGTCTCATCACAGGTGAGATTAGCTTCATTTTTATTTATGATTAAGCCTTGTTTTTTTTCCTTGAAAGAATTTTGTTTTTCTAACTCGATAGAATGTAATCTGGACGCAGACCCCGAAGAGTGCCAAAATTGTGAAACCAAAGAAGAGTCAGAAGAGCAATGCAAGTGGCGAAGAGGAAGAGAACAATGCTGCTGCACTGAATGTTGTTCAGAGCTCGAGTTCTTGCAGTTCACAGGACGATTCAAATGCATCTCAGGAGCTGAATGGGGGCAGCACAAGCTCCAGCCCGAAAGGACCTGCAGCTCTGAATCTGAATGGAAAAGCAAGAGCTAGCCGGGGCTCTGCAACCGATCCACAGAGCCTTTATGCAAGGGTAACTCACAAATATTGATTCATATCTCATCACAAGAAAAGGCCATATTTTGAATCAGAAACCTGATGCATTTAATAATTCTTGTCACAGAAAAGGAGGGAAAGAATCAATGAGAGGCTGAGGATATTGCAGAATCTAGTACCTAATGGAACCAAAGTAAGTGTTTCAGTGCACTCCCGAATTAGATCCTTGTGCTTAATGGAAAGTTATTCGTGCAATTATTAAACATTTGCATATCTGACAGGTTGACATAAGCACAATGCTAGAAGAAGCTGTCCAGTATGTTAAGTTCCTGCAGCTCCAAATTAAGGTAAAATTAAAGTTATTTGGTAAATGTTAATGAAAAAGATTTAGCTTAAGAGATCACAAGATCATAATTCTCATGAACTCCATTTGACAGACGTATTTGATTGCCTATTGTCATCTTGTGCAGTTATTGAGCTCTGATGAACTGTGGATGTATGCTCCCCTCGCTTACAATGGTATGGACATCGGGCTCGATCTGAAGGTCTCTCTGCCACGGCAATGATCTCTTGATATCTGTTAACTCCCTAAGGAACCTGAAGCCATAGATGTTAAATAATCTCATATAATTTTCTTTTTTTTAATTTTAAGGAGCATTACAACCTTGTAATGGGTTTGTCTTAATAATAAGCCAATCTAAAAGGAAGTAATTAAGACTTGTGATCTTACTGAGTAGATTTCGTGATCTCGTGTTCTCTTCTGTTGGAGCAATGAGTTTTTAATGCAAGAGTTGACAAATATAAAGAGAGACAGATAGCAATGTAGGCTAATTGAAACAAAGAGGACAACACACCAGTATTTAACGTGTCTCGATCAATGTGATCTACGTCTACATGAGAAGACAGCAAGAGGAATACACTAATCAAAAGGGGAGAATACAAGATATTACAACTCTAATCTCACTCACGCAAGCCCAATGAAACCCAACTCACTAGATCTTAACAAAAGGAAGATAAATGGTAAGAGAAAGGAGAGGACAATATAATATTTAGCAACTCTCTCTTCTCACTTCCATGCACTTGCAATCTCATGCAATGTGATGCCTATTTATAGGCAAAACTTCTAAACCCCTTCATCATTTCATCCTACACATACATCAAAATCATAGGGTGGCTATGATCTTCATAGAGTGGTTATTAATGATTTGTAGGGTGACTAGAGATTTCATAGGGTGACTAAGATCTTCATAGGTTGGCTAATTGATTTTGAGAAAAGGTTTAAGATTATGTTTTGATTTATTCATTAAAGACAAATCAACAAATCTCCACCTTGTCTTGAATAAATAATAAATCTCTCTACCTTATCTTGAACTGTATCAAACGTCCTTTGGATTCTTCCTGTCTTCTCTAACCTCTATGGAATCAACCTTCACCACTTTGAGCTCTAAGCAATTCGAGACAGTACTCGAACTTGTGCGAAAGTACAGGCTTTGTCATCATATCTGCTGGATTATCTGCTGTACCAATTTTCTTAACTTTGATGACTTCAATTTCTTAAATAAAGTGATACCTGACATCAATGTATTTAGTTCTCTCATGACACATCTGGTGCTTTGTCAGATGTATAACACTCTGGCTGTCACAAAACACCATAGTTACTCTTGGTGTAAGCCGAGATTTTCAACCAAGCCTCTTAACCAAATGTCTTATTTCACTGCCTCTGTAACTGCCATGTACTCTGCCTCATAGTAGACAAAGTAACTGTCGACTGTAAAGTCGCCTTCCAACTAATGGCACTACCTGAAAGAGTGAAAGCATAACCTGTCAGAGATCTTCTTCTATCCAAATTGCCCACAAAATCTGAATCCGAATATCCAGTAATTTTTCAATCAGAATTAGTCCCCTTATCAAAACACAGACCAATATTAGTAGATCCTTTTAAATATCACAAAATCTATTTCACTGCCTGCCAATGGTCTTTTCCTGGCATGTTCATGTATCGACTTATGACACTGACTGCATGTGAAATGTCTGATCGAGTGCATACCATAGCATATATAATGCTTACAACTACACTGGCATAGAGAACATGAGACATGTACTTCTCCTCTTCATCAGTTTGAGGAGACAAATCTGCTGAAAGCCAAAAATGAGCAACAAGTGGAGTTTTTACAGGTTTGGCATCAAGCATGCCAAATCTCTCCAACACCTTCTCGATGTATTTCTTCTGAGATAGGAACAATTTTTCTTCTTGCCTATTCCTGTGAATTTTCATTCCCAAAATCTTCTTCGCTGCTCCCAAACTTTCATCTCAAACTCTTGTTTAAGTTGAGCTTTCAACTTATCAACTTCAGACATGTCTTTAGCTGCAATCAGTATGTCATCAACATATAAAAGCAAATATACAAAAGAACCATCATGAAGCTTCCGATGATAAACACAACTATCATATTTACTTTAAGAGTAACCATGCTCAATCATGAAAGTATCAAATCTTAAATACCATTGCCTAGGTGACTGCTTCAAATCATAAAGAGATTTCTTTAACCTGCACACATGGTCTTCTTTGCCTTCAATAATGAATCATTCTAGTTGATGCATAAAGATTTGCTCTTCAAGCTCACCATGAAGAAAGGCTATTTTCACATCAAGTTGCTCGAGCTCTAAATCGAACCAAGCAACCATGACTAGTAACACGCGAATAGAGGTGTGCTTCACAACTGGAGAGAATACTTCATTGAAGTCGATACCCTCTGTTTGACTGTAGCTTTTGGCTACCAAGCATGCTTTGTATCTTACAGACTCAGCACCAGGAATTCCTCCTTTTTTTAAAGACCCATTTGCGGCCAATAATTTTCTGTCCCTGGGCGGCTTCACTAACTCCCATGTTTAATTCTTGTGAAGATATTCCATCTCTTCAGTCATAGCAACGGTCCATTATGCAGCTTCATTAGAACTGGTAGCCTCATTGTAGGTGGAAAGCTCTGGAATCTCAATAGATTCTACTACACTCAGAGCATAAGCGATCATATCTGCATAGGCGTATCTCTTAGGTGGACGGATCTGCCTTCTTGCTCTCCCGGTGGCAATACTGTATTGTTGCTCTTGCAGTGTATCATCACCTGAAATTGAACCTTGAGCATCATTGACTGGTTCAACGTGAGTGCTCTCCTGCACTCCTTCTGTAACTTTGCTCTTAAGCTCTACCTGCTTACTTGCTTCCTCTCCTGAACCTGTAATATCAACAACAGACTCCTTTCTCGGTTAAAACATGTAATTTTCATCACTATCCCTACTAATAACAAATTTAGGTGACTTAGGATCATGACACCACAACCTGTATCCCTTCACCCCAGTAGCATAACCAAGAAATATACCTTTCTTTGCCCTAGGTTCAAGCTTACCATCATTTACATGAAAACAAGCAGAGCAACCAAATACTCGTAAATGAGAGTAATTAGTAAGGGTACCAGACCATACCTCTTCAGGAGTCTTAAAATCAATAGCTGTAGAGGGAGACCGATTTACCAAATAGCAAGCTGTATTACTGCCTCGGCCCAAAAGCATTTTGACAAACCAACATTAAAGAGCATACACTGAGCTTTCTCCAACAATGTCATGTTTATCCTTTCTGCAACTCTATTCTGTTGTGGTGTGTACCAAACTGTACGATGCCGCACAATCCTTCATTTTTGCAGAATTGATCAAACTCCATAGAACAGAACTCCATTCCATTGTCAGTCCTGAGGCGCTTCACCTTCTTTTCTATGAAATCAGATTCTAGAAACCTTATCTAATTTGCAAATTAAAAATCCTGAAATGTATTACCGATACTTGGCGACTCCGGTTTGGCCAGATTTTTGAAATAATTCAGAAAAATTATCAAAAATACCAGAACAAAAAAAAATATGATTCTAAGACACAATATGAAATCAGATTTTAGAAACTCAACTCCGTTTGTGAATAAAAAAATGGTAGAGCCGATTACTGATATCAATCAACACCGATTTCAGAGATTTTTTAAAATAATATCTAAAACTGAAATCGGATCAATCTGACTACCAGGAAGGTTAAATCAACTTTGTACGCCGTATCGAATACTGATACTGTGATACGTATATCAAGGATCAGGGGGTTACATTTCTCCCCACTTTACAAAAATTTCGTCCTCGAAATTTCAATTCAGGTGTGAGAATAATATTTACATCCATGGAGCTTGAATGTTACGGGTCCATGACGCTTCTACTGCGCTACTCTGACATCTGTAGTGACCTCGGGGTGGAGAATTGGTGTCGTGAGTCAAAGATAAAGACTTGGAATCCATCGGATGAAGAAAAAATAAGAAGAAAATCAGAGTACTCTGATTGATAACTGAAATGAGGGAATAGAAAAGCATCGATGAATGAATTTTAATGAAATGACATTCTTGTATTCATAGCTGGAATCCCCAACTTCAGATACAGATGAGTTCTCATCTGAATCTGATTGTACTGTTGGTAAGAGTCCGAGCATTGACCCAAGTGGTTACCCACACCAGGGGTGAACCTAGGCTATGATACCACTCTGTAACGCCCCGATCCCGCGGGTACGGGTAGCTATGGTGACGTACATACGCAGGGCGAAAATACCCTCACGTACTACGCTAAGCCTCAGAACAAGAAATAGCCTCCATATATACAAGAGTTCCAGCATTAAATAAATACAAGAATACCTGCAGAAAGAGGCTAGTGATCATGATAAATAGGAGAAACATGGATAGATAAGAAAATGAAACAAATAATAAAGATACCAATGAATAGGAAAGATTGGCAGTCTCGAGATCATATCTCGGGAAATCTAGGGTGCTATGAACTCCCGGATTTCTAACCTGGGCACGCAAACCCAAAGTCGTCAGAAAGTAACCTAATTAGTAATAAAATGAAGGAAGCAGTAATATATAGTACAATAGTATAATCACAATAATATATAATATCCATATTACACATTTGTTATCGGTACTACATCATCATCAATACCTAGTATGTTATAACAGTACTACCTATCAGTACTATAAAATCATCGTTACCTAGCATGCTGTAACAATGTGCCTATCAGTATTATAACATCATCACTACGTAGCATGTTATAACAGTATTACCTCCATAATACATGATTATAACTATAACAATATCAATTGGGTAGAGTTATATATTTGCATCAACTAACTTTATGTTATTATACCATCACCATGTTATTCGTATGTATATGAATAATCAGATATATTATATTTACTTACACACTACTGATATTAAGTATTTAATTATCCTGTATCAAGTCTTAGTAGTATAACATATTATGTGTACATTAATAATAATAGTAACCTAACGGTATCAGTGGAAAAAATATGAATAATCTTGCCATAATGTCATGAGTGTACAAGAATAGTGTGTTGATTGGAGTCATTTATGCATCATTTTCTACCACCATGTTATGCTTTATATGAATAAAAAGTTGATTTTTATTGCTTTTTCTCTCTTTTTTCAGGTCCAATGTCTAATGGAGAAAGAGGCCCAAATTATGATTTTTGAGGAATTAAAGAAGCATTTAAAAAGCCCACAAGAGAAAGGCCCAAGTCTGAAAAGATTCAGAACGTATTCTCAGTTTTCACTAGATCCAACTGAGGATACGAGATGCAACAGAAAGGCACAAAAATCCGCTAGCGCAGCGGCCAAGAAACGGCCGCGGAAACGCGGCACGTGCCGCGGACCCGCGGCAATCTGTAGGCCGTTACTTCAGCATTTGATCCGGAGACTAAAGTGGGATGGCCTCCTCGCATGAAGACTATAAATAGACCTCTAGGGCCTCTGTAATCGAGGAGGAAAAGAGAGCATTATTTTTATAGGAAAATTGTTAGGGTTTCTCTAGGTTTTCTTTTAGTCTCTTATGTAATTTTCTTTTTCTCCTTCTAGAATCCAGAAAAGAGAGAGTGAGAGTGAGCAATCTTTGCAATTGGAGAGGGTGACAACGCAATACAAGGATCGAGCTTTCAACCTTCATCTTCTCTTATTCTAGTGCATTGTTTTCTTTTAAGCTTTTACCTTCTTTTACTTCACTTCTACAATGATTTGTCTTTTGTTCTTTATTTCTATGTCTAGCTAAATCATTAACACGACTAACTAACTTTTAATTTTACTAACTACTATCTCTTGGGTGATTGCTGACTTATATGATTCTTTGGATGCGTTCTTCTTTCAAGTCTTGCAAATTACAAGTCTATATCACTCCCAATGAAGATGTGTTGCTTTTTATTCTTTGCAAATGCTAAGTTTTCCCTCCATATGACTAATGTGAGCCTCACTTAGAGCCTTGTCTTTAGAACAAGTGCCGTGATGGAACATGAAGATGGAGCACTTCACTATGCCAATGACTACATTACAAGTTCTTATTTCATGCATGCTTTGTTATAGCTTTGATGGACTAATGAATCTTGTATGTTTCTTAGCATTGTTAAAAGTGACGGTCCTTGTTCCACTAATGAAGATCTATATAGGGAGCCAATGATTCAAGGAGGCAACTAGCCTAGATGAGAAACACCTTCGACATGGGACAACACAAGGACTTGGTAAATGCAAGACATACAATTTGCCGATGATTCAATATGAGGCATGCATCACCCAACGAGAGTAGTAAGTTAGTAAATTATTATGTTAGTTAGTCATGGTTTCTCTTTATATTATTCCTAAAAATCTCTCTTAAAAATCTCTCTTCTAAAAACTTCTTTTTCTTCAAGCTTCTCAGTTTTCCTTCATCATTATTCTCGTTTCTTCTTTTCTTTTACACAACACCGAAAGATTTTTCACTCACCTTCCACATCATTTTGTTTTCCATTTTTCAAAACAAAGAAGAATCTTCGTTTTTCTTCACAAAGATTTCAATACAAACCTTGAACGCTTCTATCGCTAACCCTCCCTGCGGATACGACTGGTCCTAGCTTATGCTACGAACGGTAATTCGGAAGGAGCAAAGTAAACCTGCATAAACATTTGAAGTTCTTGATCATCAGTACAGGGTAACCAACGGTTTACTCTAAACCTCTTTTCAATACAACTAATACTTCCGAACAAATTTTTGGCGCCGTTGCCGGGGAGGGTAACGGTCTTTTATTGAATTTTTGGAACTAAACGAATTTTTCTTCTCTGTAATAGGTTACAGGTCAAAGAAAATAGGAAAGAAGACTTGCAGTAATATATAAGTGGTCTTGGGCCTCTGCTCTAGAAAGCAGAGACCAAGTACCCTCTGAATTGCCGCGTTTGCTCAGCTCTGGCCGCGGAACCGCGGCAAAGAAGAGTTCACTACTGACTGTCTTTTTGCAGGGCTTCTTGCTTTGCAAAATTAGAGTTTCTGCAAACTTTATTTATTGTATGCCATCACCACGAGCCTGCTAATAAACCAACAGTAAAATACTTGTTGAAAAGTTAAAAAAATTGATTAGACGTTTGCATTTTAGGCACGTGTCTTTTCAATTCATTTACTTTACCGTTGAAGAGTGCTGGAGTAAGGTACGCACGCATTGCATTTAGAATAGGACTCATCTCTTGATTGATTTATATCGCTTTGAGTGAATCTTGTTTATCTTGAACACTTGCACAAAATTGATTTTAAGGGCAACACCCAATAACAAGATAATGTGGGAATTTAATCACCCTTCCTTGGCCCAAAAATTAGATTCCAAGCACTCACAATCCCAAGCTTTTTAATAAAATTTGATAGACGTTGGCCCCTAGGGACATCCGGACTCGTTAAGAGATCAGCTGAGGTTGGAAATTATTTTTGATTCACACTCCATACAAATCAGTGACTAAGGTTGGGGATTGAGGGGCAAAACCCCGAAGGCTGGTGGTTTGGCTTAATTAGGTCCGTCGCTTCTGCGCGGATACCTCCCACCAATCTTGACCCCACCTGGCTGATTAGCTGTGGTCTGACTCGAGCAATAACCTTCTTCGGTTCATCGAACAGTTAGGAGTCGTCTAGGTCCAGGAATCCTAGATAGCTGGTGATTGTTTTTCCTTTTTCTTGTTTGTTATTTTTCTTTTTTTCGCTTGATTGCTTGGTGAATGTTGTCTGTGATTGTGCATGCAACAGTGGTATCGGGATCCAATTTCAGCAAGACTTGTTAGGATTTCTACACCTGCACAAACACCACCTCCTAACACAAATCCAATCATGGCCAACAACACTTCTCTCCAAGACAAGTTCTACCCCATTCGTACGTCACTTCATCATGCATTCCTTTGCCTGAAGCAACTGGGAACAATTTTGAGCTTAAACCACAATTCATAAATACACTCCCAAGATTTCATGGCCTAGAATCCGAGGACACATATTTCTTCATTCGTGAGTTTGAAGAAGTGTGCTTAATGATGAGAATTCCCTAACTAAGGGAAGATGCTGTTAGATTAAGGTTCATTCCCTTCACTCTTAAGGACATAGCCAAGAAGTGGCTATACAATCTGCCTGCCAGTTCTATCTCGACATGGGATGAATTTGTCAAAGTCTTTCTTAAGAAATTCTATCCCATTCACAAAACGGCCCTCATCAGAAAAAAACATAATGCAGTTCAATCAGGAATCAAGTGAACCATTCTGGAAATATTTTGAACGGTTTAAAGATTTACTAGCCCAATGTCCTCATCACGGCATAGAGAAGTGGCGACGATGCCAAATTCTCTATGACGAACTAGATTATCAAACGAAGACACTCCTCGAGACCATGTGTCAAAGGGAATTTTTAAAGAAAGATGAGAACCAGGGTTGGGATATCTTTGAAGCCTTAGCAGAAAAAACCATTCAGTGGGAATCTTGCCCTGAGAAAACCAATCCCACCACTTTCAGAGAGGGTATGCATTCGATTGAATCCTCTATAGCTGCTGAGGCAAAGATAACTCAATTGATGAAACAGCTAGAACTACTCGAGGCTAGGGAACCAAATTCTGTGAATCAGGTCAACCCACCACCTGTGATTAACTCGGGTTGCACCTACTGTCATGCTCTCAACCACATGTTTGAGGAGTGTCCCGTCTACCAAGCCCAAATGTACCCTGAGAATATGAATGCAGCATACACCAGACCCAATTACAATCCATACTCCAAAACATACAATCTGGGGTGGAGGAACCATCCAAACTTTTCTTGGAGTCAGTCTGGTCATGAGCAACCAAGACCATCATTTTCACACCAATACCCTGCTCAGTCTCATCAACCGAGTTTTCAACAGAGCCCACCAAATTTTCAAACAAACTTCCAACACAACTTCCAGCCCGTATATCAGCAACAACAAGCACAAAATCATCCTGATAAAAAAATGTCAGATTTGAAAAGAATGATTGAAACCTTATCTAAAACACAGGCCTCAATGATGAACACCCACAACCAGGCCATCAATTCAGATAGGTCAACTGGCTAGCTCTTTGAATGAAAGACAAAAAGGAACATTGCCGAGCCAACCAGTACCCAATCCTAAGAACCCCTTCCCTATTCATGAAGTTGAAGACATAGGTCCCAGTCAGTGTAACACTGTTCATATTTTGAGATCTGAAAAGCAGATAGACAATCAGGTTTCTAGTCAGCCTGTTCCAAATAAATCAGTGTCAACATCTCCTGTTCCAGTACCATCAACTACCAATGATCCATCTTCAAGTTCACAACCTTCAACCTCCAAATCGAATAAAGACAAAGCAGATGAGCAACCATACAAGCCTATTGTACCATTTCCTAATAGGCTAGCAAACCAAAAGACAAATGCTCAAATGGAAAAAAAATTAGAGAAATGTTCAATCAGGTCCAGATCAATGTACCCCTTCTTGATGCCATACAACAAGTTCCTTCCTATGCCAAATTCTTGAAAGATATGTGCACAAAGAAAAGAAAAACTAATGTCCCAAAGAAGGTCTTCCTTGCTTCTAATATAAGTGAGTTGCTAACTGAGCCAATTCCCGTGAAATATAAAGACCCAGGGAGTCCAACTATTTCTTGTATTATAAAATAGACCACGATCAATAGGGCATTACTGGATCTAGGAGCCAGCATCAATCTTCTTCCTTTCTCAGTGTATCAACAACTCGGGTTAGCCGACCTCCGTCCGACCAGGGTTACTATACAACTGGCTGATCGATCTGTAAAAATTTCAAAGGGGGAGATTACAGATGTTCTTATTCGGGTCGGGGAATTCATTTACCCGTGAATTTCATGGAGGTTCACCTAGAGGGGGGGTGAATAGGTGATGGCTAATCTAATGGTCACTTAATGCCAAATAATGCGGAAGTAAAAACTATTATGACCTAAACTAAACTATTTAAACTAAACACCACGTATAACACAAGAGTGTTGCCGAATTCCCCGTGAAGGGCTCTGGACAAACTCCTCTAGATTCCCCTTGAATGGGTTGAGGTGCCGCGTTGGCTCTCTTGGTTGAATACAAGTGTTAGCAAACAATCCCAAGCAAGTATATCAATATGAGCACAAGAGAATATATCAAGCATATAAAGATAGAGACAAGATAAGTATGCAAGATATAAACAAGAGACAAAGAGAGAGAGAGTGAGCAATCGCAAACACAAGGGATTTGTTTCGAGGTTCGAGCACACTTGCTCTACATCCCCGCCTTCGACACACGAAGGATTTCCACTATAATCGATCCCAATGGATCACCCGGTGCCGCAACACCTACAACTCTTGGACTCCCTAGTCCGTACACACCGCAAGCCCACCGGCTCGCCGAGGCCGCACCTCAAACAAAGAGTTCGCACCCGAACCCGAAACACCGAGTCCTCACTAGGACCCGAAACAATGCGAACACAACCGTCCGCCTTCTCAAAGGAACAAAGTAGAACTTTGGTGATCACAACTCTTGATCACCTAAAATCCTCTCACAACAAATTCCTAAAGGTAGATATAGCAATGGATGGCTCAAGTGTTTGTGTGAGAAAACTAGGAAAGAGATGGTGGAGGAAAACTCAAGAAATTCTCTTTTACACTCTTGATAAAACTTTCCTTTTGATTGGAAATATTTGCCCTCAATTTTGTGGAGAAAAACCTCTGAAAAGAGTAGGAAAAACTGGCTCTAAAACTTCTCTAAAATCTTGTTGAAAACAATGACCAAACCCCCAAATTTATAGGCTGTCAAAACTAGCCGTTGGGGTCTGTCAGACCTGTCGGTCGACCGCCACCACGGTCAAGAATCCGACCGTTGGAGCCTCCGGTCGACCGCCCGGTCGACCCAAAAGAACAGAGAGCACTGCTCAGTTCCGGTCGACTGTGTCGGTCGACCGGCCAACTGCCAAGTCAAGGCGTGCCGTCGTGCACTTCAGTCGACCGAGCCGGTCGACCGACTTCAGCTCTAGTCGACTTGATAGGTCGACTAGTCGACTTGCTGAAGCCTAAAACTGAAAAACTGGGATTTAAAACTTGGTCTTTTTGATTGAAATAAAATCCCATAAAATACTTAAAAATCTACAAAAATAGTTTTACCAATATACTTTGATAAACAAACATGCATGCACAAAATCAAGGCATGTTATAAAAGATTTGGACTATTTTTGTAATATGGAAATATTGGCTCAATTGAAAACTTGTATTTTTCTAAAACTTGTTTTCCATAAACTTCTTCATGATACAAAAACAAGATATTTTGAATTCATTAAAGCATAGTGTGTATGGATATGATCCACTACACAAATAAGATGAAATATCTATGTTTTTGACATTAAGCTCTAAACTTGGTTTTGGATAAAAGATATGTATATAAGGAATTCCAAAAACCAAAGTATTTTTCCAATGTAAAAATCTTTTGTAAAAACAAAACTATCAAGAGTGTGTGTGTATATGCACTTGAGCAATCCACCAACTACTCTATCCTTTACATTTTATCTAAAAATAAAAATCTTATACCTAGACACAAGTCTTGATCTTGAAGTGTTCCCTTGAAGTCTTCTCATCTTCTTGACTTGGTCCAAACACGATCCAACGAGCTCGACTCCTCTTGAGTACTTGATGTGATTTTGATGCATAGGCTCGTGAATCAACCGGTGCTAGCTCCAAAATATGTCTTTAAATCCTTTTGAAGCTCCACACCTACTAAGATCTTGATAACAAATTTGTCACTAATTAAACACAAGATCATTAGTAAACATAACTACATGAGTTGATCATCATCAAAACTAGAGTGATGGGCCTTTGGGCCAACAATCTCCCCCTTTTTGATGATGACAAAACTCATGAAGTTATATATGCATGGATTAAAGTAAAGCTTCAAAGAAGCTCCCCCTTAACTCATGCATACCAAATAAACAAAATAAATATGCAATGAGGCACATAAACATGTATGCAAATGTAGGAGTAAACATGCTAATCAAGCATAAAACAAAATCACAAAATCTTTTTCTCTATTTGCAAAACAAAACATATATGCATAAACACAAATCTTAATCCCCCTTAAGCAAGGAAAACAAATACTTCTCCCCCTTAAGTAAGGAAAACATGCATATATCTCAAATACTTCTCCCCCTTTTTTGTCAATCATCAACAAAGGGGTTAAAGTAAAAACAAAAATCATCAAATCTTTCTCCCCCTTTTTGTCATAAACAAAGAGATCAATAAGGGGTCAGATCAAACATATCAATAAAAGGGTATATGCGATATACATTCATGAAGAGGAAGACGGTTAAGTAACTTCCCTACACATATACATTACATGAAAGAGGGATGACAAGCCCTAATTCACATAACGTAAAATATGTAATGCATAAGAGGAGATGTGAAGCTCCCCTACACACGTGTACCACATAAAGAAGAGATTGTCAAGCTCTTCAATACACAATACACTCAACATGAATCTATATGTAGAAGAGATGTTAAGCTCTCCTTGCATATAAGAAATACAAATCAAAAAATATTTTTTTAATTTTTCTTAAACAAAATTTTTAAAGGTATCAGAGCTTTTGTAAAACAAACAAATTTTAAGATACCAATTGAAAATAATCATTATTGTAAATCATATTGATACCAATTGAAATTTAACAAATATGAAGTTGAAACATATTGATACCAATAGTAAACATAATGATCAAAAATTTTTATTTTTCATCATAAACTTTGTGCTTTAAAAAAATGTGAACCAATTGAAAGTTAAGCACATGAAAATCATATATATGTATGAAATGAGTATACCAATTGACATTTATACATACATATATAAGAAAACAAAATATGAGTATATACAAAAATTATCAATTTAGATACCAATTGAAAAGATCCAATGATACCAATTGAAAATGACAATGTAAATCAAGTATATAACTCAAACCTATACCACCCAACCAAGTTCAAGATTAAAATGTTTTTCTCATAAAGCATACATGAACATGATCTCCCATCCATCCTCCCATTAAGGTTGGAAGGGGTTTTCGAAAATAATTTTGAAAATAGTTAAGCATTGAAAATCTCTTCCAAATGAAGAATAATAACTAGTTAAAAAACAATTTTTGAAAAACTAGTTAAAGATCCTTCAAAACATGAAATCAAAGCATATATTTTTCATGAATCATACCAAATACAAGAATTGACACTCGATCTATGAAGCTCAAAAATATGTTCATGAACCAAAGTCATGACAAAAGAAATAAAGTATGAGTGTACAAGAATCATGTATATAGTATTTTCATGAAAATAGTCATTAAGGCTCAAAATGATCAAAACAAATTATTCATTTTTCATATTAAAAACAAAACATGAAAATTTATTTTTCATTAAACAAAAAAAAACAAACTTCAAGGTATATGTATGATTTATCTAAATCTAACAATATGCATACATATCCCAAACATAAAAGAGTCTATTAAAGGTATTTGCATGAAGGCAAGAGACTCACGGGTATACATGTATATTTATTAGATTTGAACAAAAATTACATATACATGAAGTAAAACATTAAAATAGGCAAAACAAGTGTAAATGAGAGAATCATCAAAACTAGCCTATACATGTGCATATAGTGGGTACAAATGAGCATGAAGTGCAAACATATATGAATCAATTTGTTCTCACTATTTGTACATGTATAAATACAAGTTTTGATAAAAACTACATTTAAACTAGTATTTACCATATGAAGCACATAAAACAAATAAAACATGAACATGCTAAATGATATATGTAAAAGGCATGTACATAAAAAGTAGGAGTTTAAAGATTGTTACCAACTCCAAAGCTCCAAGCATGGTGGTCATCCCACCAAAACTCCTTGATTGCGGTGCATCAAATGTATGTCCATCAAGTCCATTTGCATCCACCATCAAGGCACCAAATCTCTCACGTCTTGAGAGATCCCTCACCTATATAAAAACATGGGGTGGGGGTTTTGGTACCCATATTTTCTTGGGTCCTTTGGGGTTAGTCTTGTAAGGAACACGAAAATTTTTATTTTTAGCAAAATTTAAAACATGCATCTTATCATAACAAAATTTTGCTAAATGGCCTTTGCGACCACAATGTGTACAAGTGTACACCTTAGGATGCTTATGTGTATGTGTATGATCGTGGCGTGCAACATAAGCATATGTATGATGATGTGCATGAACATGTGGAGCTTGTTTCTTTGAAAACAAAGACTCCAATCTAGAATGGTTAAATGCACATGAGCTCAAGGTAGAGCTCAAACAATCAATTTTCTTTTTCAAAAATTTAACTTCATTTTGATCAATAGAGGTGGTGGCATGTAAAGCATGATCAAAAGTCTTTTTCTTTTTAGAAACTTTTTCTTGTTCTTTTTCAAACATTTTTCCTTTTAAAATATTATTTTCTTGAAAAACAACTTCTTTTTGTTTTTCCACCAAAACAATTTTATTTTTCAAAGACATGTTTCCTTCACAAAGATTATTTAATTTGGACATCAAGGAAACATTCTCATTTTTCAAATCTTCTTTTTCTTTTTCTAAGCATGCAACCTTAGTTCTAAATGAATCATTTTCTATATGCATGCAATCAAACTTCTTTTTCAAATTTTATTCTCCTTTTAATCATGTCATATTTATTAAGCAATAATTGACAAAATGTAAAGAGCTCTTCATATGACATGTCATTATCTTCATCTACCTCGGATTCGGTAGTTACCTCAAGGGGGTTATCCCCTTGGACCATATAGCACAAGTTGGAGGTGTTGCTTCCAACGTCCGAATCGCTCCCGGCATAATATAGATCCTTTTCGCTAAGGGAGGTGATAATGTTCCAAGCTACAAAAGCCGAATCAATGTTAGAAACTCTAGATAAATAAACATCATCTAGGGTAGACTTTAAAGCATTAAGGGCTTTTGCATTAGCCTCAATGTACTTGCTATTATTAACATATGAATCATTAGTGGTAACAAGATAAACATGAATGCCTAAGGCCTTGAGGTATATAGACATCTTAACCTTCCAAATTTGGATGTTAAGAATGTCAAAGGTGGGTGGTGACATGAAGTCCATGGTGTGTGTACAAAATATTGTGATTAGCCAAAAATGAGGATCTTTAACTCTAGGTTGTTAGACCCAAATTCAGAGCACTTGGCTCTGATACCAATTGGAGGTTCACCTAGAGGGGGGTGAATAGGTGATGGCTAATCTAATGGTCACTTAATACCAAATAATGCGGAAGTAAAAACTATTATGACCTAAACTAAACTATTTAAACTAAACACCACGTATAACACAAGAGTGTTGCCGAATTCCCCGTGAAGGGCTCTGGACAAACTCCTCTAGATTCCCCTTGAATGGGTTGAGGTGCCGCATTGGCTCTCTTGGTTGAATACAAGTGTTAGCAAATAATCCCAAGCAAGTATATCAATATGAGCACAAGAGAATATATCAAGCATATAAAGATAGAGACAAGATAAGTATGCAAGATATAAACAAGAGACAAAGAGAGAGAGAGTGAGCAATCGCAAACACGAGGGATTTGTTTCGAGGTTCGAGCACACTTGCTCTACATCCCCGCCTTCGACACACGAAGGATTTCCACTATAATCGATCCCAATGGATCACCCGGTGCCGCAACACCTACAACTCTTGGACTCCTTAGTCCGTACACACCGCAAGCCCACCGGCTCGCCGAGGCCGCACCTCAAACAAAGAGTTCGCACCCGAACCCGAAACACCGAGTCCTCACTAGGACCCGAAACAATGCGAACACAACCGTCCGCCTTCTCAAAGGAACAAAGTAGAACTTTGGTGATCACAACTCTTGATCGCCTAAAATCCTCTCACAACAAATCCCTAAAGGTAGATATAGCAATGGATGGCTCAAGTGTTTGTGTGAGAAAACTAGGAAAGAGATGGTAGAGAAAAACTCAAGAAATTCTCTTTTACACTCTTGATAAAACTTTCCTTTTGATTGGAAATATTTGCCCTCAATTTTGTAGAGAAAAACCTCTGAAAAGAGTAGGAAAACTGGCTCTAAAACTTCTCCAAAATCTTGTTGAAAACAATGACCAAACCCCAAATTTATAGGCTGTCAAAAACTAGCCGTTGGGTCTGTCAGACCTGTCGGTCGACCGACAACGGTCAAGAATCCGACCGTTGGAGCCCCCGGTCGACCGCCCGGTCGACCCAAAAGAACAGAGAGCACTGCTCTCAGTTCCGGTCGACTGTGTCGGTCGACCGGCCAACTGTCAGGTCAAGGCGTGCACGTCGTGCACGTCGGTCGACCGAGCCGGTCGACCGACTTCAGCTCTAGTCGACTTGATAGGTCGACTAGTCGACTTGCTGAAGCCTGAAACTGAAAAACTGGGATTTAAAACTTGGTCTTTTTGATTGAAATAAAATCCCATAAAATACTTAAAAATCTACAAAAATAGTTTTACCAATATACTTTGATAAACAAACATGCTTGCACAAAATCAAGGCATGTTATAAAAGATTTGGACTATTTTTGTAATATGGAAATTTGGCTCAATTGAAAACTTGTATTTTTCTAAAACTTGTTTTCCATAAACTTCTTCATGATACAAAAACAAGATATTTTGAATTCATTAAAGCATAGTGTGTATGGATATGATCCACTACACAAATAAGATGAAATATCTAAGTTTTTGATATTAAGCTCTAAACTTGGTTTTGGATAAAAGATATGTATATAAGGAATTCCAAAACCAAAGTATTTTTCCAAAGTAAAAATCTTTTGTAAAAACAAAACTATCAAGAGTGTGTGTGTATATGTACTTGAGCAATCCACCAACTACTCTATCCTTTACATTTTATCTAAAAATAAAAATCTTATACCTAGACACAAGTCTTGATCTTGAAGTCTTCCCTTGAAGTCTTCTCATCTTCTTGACCAAACACGATCCAACGAGCTCGACTCCTCTTGAGTACTTGATGTGATCTTGTTGCATAGGCTCGTGAATCAACCAGTGCTAGCTCAAAAATATGTCTTTAAATCCTTTGTTGAAGCTCCACACCTGCTAAGATCTTGATAACAAATCTGTCACTAATTAAACACAAGATCATTAGTAAACATAACTACATGAGTTGATCATCATCAAAACTAGAGTGATGGGCCTTTGGGCCAACATTTCATTGTTCTAGAAACGCAACCCGTACATAATCCCAAAGCTCAGACACCTGTCATTCTAGGACGACCTTTCCTAGCTACTGCAAACGCAATCATCAACTGTAGGAATGGATCAATGCGTCTAACCTTTGGGGATATGACAAAAGAGGTAAATGTGTTCCACCTGGGAAAACAACCTCGAGATTTGGAAAATGAGTCCTTTGAAGTGAACTTGATCGAAGGATTAGCAAGTGAACATGAAATGGAGATTGAATACGAATCTTAGAGAGAATTTGAGTTGGAGTCTGATAACTTCAACCTTGATCAAATAATTGAATCCACAGTGGAGTGGGCAACAGATGCAGCCCCTATCCTTCCCTTACATTAGGAACAACCATTGACAGATCAAGTCCCCTCTTCTGAGCTTAAGGTTCTTCCTAGTCATCTCAAGTATCAGTACTTGGGTGAAAAGGAAGCATTTCCAATGATAATTGCGTCCCATCTGATGGAACAACAGGAAGAGGATCTTCTTGTAGTGTTAAGAGAAAACCGAGAGGCCATTGGTTGGACCATGGCTGATATTAAGGGAATCAGTCCATCCATTGTGCAACACCGATTCATTTGACGGAAGATGCAAAACCTAAACACGACCCACAACGTAGACTCAACCCGATCATGCAAGAAGCTATTAGAGCTGAAATTTTGAAGCTACTAGACAATGGGATTATCTATCCCATATCCGATAGCCAGTGGGTTGGTCCAGTCCACGCTGTGCCCAAGAAAGCCGGGGTTACTGTGGTAGAAAATGATAAGAAAGAATTAGTACAAACTCGTCTTCCAACGAAGATTCGAGTCTGTATTGATTACCGAAAATTAAACGCTGCCACGTGTAAAGACCACTTTCCCCTTCCGTTCATCGATCAAATGCTCGAGAGACTAACTGGACATGACTATTACTGTTTCCTGGATGGATATTCAGGATACGATCAAATCCCTATCGCTCCCGACGATCAAGACAAGACTACCTTCACCTGTCCCTTTGGAACATTTGCATACCGAAGAATGCCCTTCGGCCTATGCAACGCTCCTGCAACGTTTCAACATTGCATGCTTAGTCTTTTTTCCGACATGGTGGAGAAATTTTTGGAGATTTTTGATAGGTAGTAAAAAATGCATAATTGTCATTACATTTACTATCACATTTTCATATTTATTCCTATAATCATGCACTATTACTAATGTTTTATTATTTAATGTGTGCAGGCCTTGAGTGTTTATTTAAATAAAAAATAAAAGCCTAAATGAAGCCCAAAAGCCTATGTCCAAGCCCAAGTGCAAAAGTGCAATTACCAGATGTCAAAATTGCAATTACAAAGTGCAAATGTTGCAAATACTAAAAAGAGGGAAGGGATAGACTTCTATTCAACCCAAAATGCTTGCAGGATGAGGATAAATAGAGTGCAGAGATGAAATTCGTTTTAGAAGAGATTTGGATTTAGGGTAACTTGCTTCCCAAGTTATCCCGAAATTTCAAATTAAAAAGTCGATATGTCAGATCTAAACGGATAGGCCCAGATGGACGGACCAGAGGAGGCCACGCGCCCAGGGATAAGACTATGGCCGCGGAAACGCGGCCCAAGCCGCTTTTCCGCGGCAATATGGATGAGGCTGAATACCAGATTTCGTGGCTGAGTTTCACCTGGACTCTACTTCCTCCAGCGCCTATAAATACCCCTGCAGAGCAACAGAGAGGGCCATCCAGAGACGAGGAGATTAGGGTTTCTTTAGTTTCTCTTTAAATTTCTGCAATTGTAATTTGTTTTGAGCATATTGTGGCGAAGAAGGAGCATTGTATTTGGAAGATATTTTCGAATAAAGGTTACCTTTTTGCCATCTCAATTATTGTCTTTTAATTTCGTTTTTCTCTGCGATCTTTCTCTTTATTTTGTTTTTCTTTCTTTCGCAATTCTTCATATTAAACAAAATACAAAAAATAAAAAATTGAAAATATAAAAAAAAGATGATGAACTAATTCTTAAGTGTGGTTTGCTGATTTCTTAAACAACCCTAGAGCAGTTAGGAATTGAATGGATTGAAAACAATTTTTAGAAACCCTAGGTTTAAGACAGATTGCTTGAAGATTAAATTGATGACTAGTTTTCTAATCTAGGTTACACCTTTAAATAATTCTTCACACTTCATGCTTAAGTACTTTGACAGCGTAACCTTAAACTAAAGCTTTTCTTACGCTGTACTTAGAAGTTAGGATGAATACATGTTGGATTTTTAGGAGTGCGAACTAGTAAGATTCTAAGATCTTTTTCTCTTGCTTGCATCTTCTCTAATAAACCTAGGATCGATTTCATGTATTTCAAGATGATATTCAATATCCTTAACTTGCACTATGGATTGTGGTAGAAGATCAATAAAACCGCATCTCTCCAATCATATATATTTCAAATCTAATCTCTTTTGTCTTATTTGAAGGATACAGAGAAATCGTCCGAAAAGCTTGCATCGCATCCTTCCCTGTGGATCGACCCGCTTTGGCCCATGCTGCAGCGGATAGCATTGAGACTGAGAATTCTAACTCTTAATCTTTTTCTTTGCAATTTCTCATTTTCAATCAAAATTTTGGCGTCGTTGCAGGGGAAGGAACGGCACGATTTTCTCAAAACTAACTCGTTTATTCTTTCTGTTTACAGGTTCAAAAAACAGGAAAACAAACAGCAGTAAGGACATATAGCAACTCTGTGCCTCTGCCCTCGAAGGCAGAGCAACAGGGCCTACTACAGAGCCGCGGTTCCGCGGCAAAAGCCGCGTTTCCGCGGCCTGAGTAGTTCACTACTCACCCTTTTTTCTGCAGGTTGCTGCAAATTGCAAATCTGATTTACTGCTCTGTTACAATTTTCTCTGTGATAAACCTGCACACTGCTAACTAATTAACAGTAACCCATTTGTTGATAAATAAAAAAATTAGACTCTTGCATCTTAGGCACGTGTCTATTTAAATTTTTTTTAATTCTGTTGAAGAGTGCTGGCGACAAGGTACGTTTGCATTGCATATAGATTAGGAAACACTCTTGGCTGATTTACTGCTTTTTTTGAGTGATTACTTATCTACTGCTTTACACGTACACAAAAAAATTCTAAGGGCAAAACCCATTAACAAGATAAGGTGGGGATTTCATCACCCTTCCTTGGCCCACAAATCATATCCGTCACACTCACAACCCTAACCTTAAGTAAAAATTGACTAGACGTTGGCCCTAGGTTAACTCAGACTCACTAGGAGATTGGCCGAAGGAGAAAGTTGTTCGAAATTAACTCTTGCCAAATCGGTGTCTAGGCAGGGGATTGAGGGCCGAAAGCCCGAAGATCGGTGGTTATTTAATGAAGGAACGTTTTTGACGGAAAACCTCCCACCGGTCTTGCCACCTACCTGGCCGATTAACTTGTGGTTAAGGTCGGCAATAGACCTCCTAAGGACAGTCTAAAGTTAGGAGTCGTCTAGGTCAAGGCTTACCCTAGAATAAGAATTGTGATTGTTTTTCTTTTTTTGATTGATTGGGTGAACTTTGTTTGCTAATTGTGCATGTCCGCTTGGTCGAGAGACCCACTTACATCCAGGCTAACTAGAACTAGTTCACCACCCGAGCAAAAGCCCGACTCACACATGGCGCAACCACTGTCACTCCAAGATAGGTTCTATCCTATTAGGACCTCTCTTCCTTCTTGCATCAAGTTAACCGATGAAGGTGTTGACCAATTTGAGCTCAAGCCACAATACATCAACACTCTTCCCAAATTTCATGGACTTGAATTCGAGGATGCATACTTCTTCATAAGAGAATTTGAAGAAGTATGTCTCATGATGAAGATACCCAAGTTAGGAGAAGATGCCATCAAACTACGGTTTGTCCCCTTTGCTTTGAAAGACTTAGCAAAGAAATGGCTCTACAGTTTAGAGGCCGGTTCAATATCTTCGTGGGATAATTTCGTTAAGGCCTTCTTAAAGAAATTTTATCCCGTCCACAAGACTGCACTGATTAAGAAGAGCATCTTACAGTTTAAGCAAACAGCCAATGAACCTTTTTGGAAATATTTCGAACATTTTAAGGACCTCCTTGCCTAATGCCCTCACCATGGGATAGAGAAATGGCGACTTTGCCAAGTTCTATATGATGGATTAGAATATCAAACTAAAACGCTATTAGAATCCATGTGCTAAGGAGGATTTCTAAAAAAGAACAAAAATGAAGGATGGTTATTATATGAAGAATTAGCTGATAATACCATCCAATGGGAACCAACTCCGAAAAATTTAGGACTAATGACCTACTTCTTCCAAAGGAGGTATCCATTCCATTGAGGCCAACATAGCTACCGATGCTAAGTTAGCTGCTGTGATACGAAGACTAGAGGCTCTTGAAACTAAAGAACCAGTCTCTGTGAACTAAGTCAGCCCAACACCTTTGGCGAGCTGTACTTATTGTCAAGACATGAACCATGTGTTCGAGGAATGTCCCGTCTTTATCGCGCATCAAACCTTGCCCGAGCATATGAGTGCGGCCTTCACAAGGCCCGCCAACAATCCATATTCACCCACCTACAATCTCGGTTGGAGAAATCATCCCAATTTTTCATGGGGCCCAAGCAACAATGATCAAACTAGGCCCAAATTCTCCAACAATTTTCAAAATCCGCCCTATCAACAAAATTTCCCTAGTCAAAATCCTCCACCCTCTTTCCAATATTCACAAATGGAAACAAGGCTCTCCAACATGGAAAGAAAGATGGACACTCTAGTTAAAAGCCATGACACGCTGGCTCAAGTCTTGACTAGGATAGAGATTCAAATGAATCAACAAGAAAGACAAAGGGGAACTCTACCAAGTCAACCATTGCCAAACCCTAGGAATCCTAGGCAAGCCAATGAGGCTCAAGACCAAAACCACTGTAACTTGGTTCATACACTAAAATCAGGCAAACAAGTTGATAATCACGTATCCATGCCACCGAGCCCATCCCAGTTGTCCATTCCATCTAGTTCCACTCCATCTCCACAAAGCTCTAATGAAACTGAAGTTGAGAAATCAGCAGGACAGGTGCACCAGCCTATAGCCCCATTTCCAAATAGGCTTAGAAGCAACAACAATGTACATATGGAGAAACTATTAGAGGTGTTCAATCAAGTTAGGCTCAACATCCCACTTCTTGATGCAATCCAACAGGTCCCTAGTTATGCCAAATTCCTTAAGGACATGTGCACGAAGAAAAGAAAGACAAATGTGCCTAAGAAGGTTTTTCTAGCCACTAACATTAGTGAGCTATTGTCCAACCAGATCCCAGTCAAGTACAAGGACCCTGGTTGCCCCACCATTTCTTGCACAATAGGTCGAGCCGAAATCAATCGAGCACTCCTCGATTTAGGAGCTAGCATTAATTTGCTTCCTTTCTCCGTATATCAACAACTTGGATTAGGTGAACTCAACCCAACCCAAGTAACAATCCAATTGGCTGATCGCTCAATCAAAGTTTCTAAGGGAGAGATCAATGATGTCCTCATACTGGTGGGAGAATTCATTTACCCAGTCGATTTCATTGTTTTAGAGACACAACCTGTGTCTAATCCTAGGTCCCAAACTCCCGTCATCTTAGGACGACCGTTCCTAGCAACCGCGAATGCAATCATAAATTGTAGAAACGGATCCATGAGATTGACTTTTGGGGATATGACCAAGGAAGTCAATGTTTTCAACTTAGGTAAGCATCCCTACGACATGACCGACCAACCCTTTGAGGTTAACTTCATTGAAAACATGACGAGTGAGCACAATGAGGAGATCACACTAGAGTCAGAGGAAGAGGAAGAGTTAGAATCAAGTGATCTCAACCTTGATGAGATTGAATGGGCAGCAAATCCAAGTTCTATAGAGATGGAAAAGTCAAGCTTAACACCTCCACCCATTGAGCCACCTCCTTCATTGGAGTTAAAGCCCTTGCCTAAACATCTTAAGTACGCCTACCTAGGTGAACAAGAGACGTTACCGGTCATAGTTGCATTCAATTTGACTAATAGGCAAGAGGAAGACCTACTGGCAACCCTTAGGAGACATAGGGAAGTCATTGGTTGGACTATGGCAGATATCAAGGGACTGAGCCCTACGATAGTCCAGCATCGTATTCATCTAGAGGAAGGGGTTAAACCGAAGAGGGATCCACAGCGTAGGCTAAACTCACTCATGCAAGAGGTTGTACAAGCTGAAATAGTGAAACTGTTAAATAATGGGATCATTTATCCCATTTCCGATAGCGAATGGGTTAGCCCAATGCATGTGGTCCCTAAGAAGTCCAGCTTTACTGTGGTAGAAAACGACAAGCATGAGTTAGTGCAAACACGATTGCCTACCAAGGTTCGAGTATGCATAGACTATCGCAAGTTAAACGCCGCCACTAGGAAAGATCATTTTCCTCTCCCATTTATCGACCAAATGCTAGAACGATTAGCCGGTCATGAGTATTACTGTTTCTTGGACGGTTATTCAGGGTATAACCAAATCCCAATAGCCCCGGAGGACCAAGAAAAGACAACGTTCACATGCCCATTTGGGATATTTGCCTATCGTCGAATGCCTTTCGGCCTATGTAATGCCCCCGCCACATTCCAACGTTGTATGTTAAGCCTTTTTTCTGATATGGTCGAGCGCTTATTAGAGATTTTCATGGACGACTTCTCCGTCTATGGAAATTCATTTGACCAATGTCTCCATCACTTGGAGCTAGTGCTGAATAGATGCACCGAAAAGAACTTGACCCTCAATTGGGAAAAGTGCCACTTCATGGTGCAGCATGGGATTGTCCTAGGTCATGAGATATCTAGGTAAGGGATCAAAGTAGACAAGGCTAAGGTGGAGATCATAGCCAAACTTCCAATTCCACAATGCGTGAAGGACATTCGGTCTTTCTTAGGACACGCTGGGTTTTACCGTAGGTTCATTAAGGATTTTAGCAATATTGCTAGAACCCTTACAAACCTTCTAGCTAAAGACGTGCCCTTCATCTTTGACGATAGGTGTAATAGTGCGTGGGAGAAGTTGAAAGTGGAACTTATCTCTGCACCTATCATCTCACCTCCGGACTGGTCCAAACCTTTTGAGATCATGTGCGATGCCTCAAATTTTGCAATAGGCGCTGTCTTAGGACAGCGTAAGGATAACAAGCAGCACGTGATCTATTATTCGAGTAGGACACTCAATGACGCCCAAATGAACTATACTACTACCGAGAAGGAATTCTTGGCAGTAGTGTTCGCTTTGGAGAAATTTCGCCCACACCTACTTGGGACCAAGACCACGATTTTCACCGACCATTCTGCACTTCGATACCTAATGCTAAAAAAGATGCGATGGCCCGACTCATTCGTTGGATCCTTCTCCTTCAAGAATTTGATCTCGAAATTCGAGATAAAAAAGGTGTTGAAAATGTTGTCGCATACCATCTCTCTCGTGTGCCAAACGCACCTTCCGACGAACTGCCCATCAATGACAATTTTCCCGATGAACAACTTCTAGCCATCTCTAAGGAACCATGGTTTTCCGACATAGTAAATTACTTAGTCACAAACCAAACACCACCTAATTGGTCAAAACAGGATAGATACCGATTCTTGTCTCAAGTCCGGTATTACATATGGAAAGATCCATACCTTTTCAAATATTGTAGCGACCAAATTATTAGGAGATGTGTCCCCGATGAGGAGACTAGAAGCGTTCTAGCCTTTTGTCATGAATTTGCTTGCGGTGGACACTTTGATCCCCGCAAAACTGCCGAGAAGATCCTACAAAGTGGCTTTTATTGGCCAACTGTGTTCAAAGACGCATTCGAGTTTTGCAAAACTTGCACAAGATGTCAAATGATAGGAAGAATTTCCAAACGAAATATGATGCCCTTAAATCCAATTCTAGAAGTAGAACTTTTCGATGTCTGGGGCATTGATTTTATGGGACCCTTCCCTAATTCGTTTGGGCACCAATACATCTTGTTGGCCGTAGATTACGTATCAAAATGGGTTGAAGCCGTCCCTTGCAAGACAAATGACAACAAAGTTGTTGTCAAATTCTTGAAAGAAAACATCATCTCGCGCTTTGGAACCCCTCGTGCCATAATTAGTGACAATGGTACACATTTTTGCAATCGAACTTTTGAAGCTCTTATGCGAAAATACGCCATAACTCACAAGTTATCTACGCCCTACCATCCTCAAACTAGTGGACAGGTAGAAGTTTCCAATAGGCAAGTCAAGCTTATCTTGGAGAAAACTGTGAATCAGAATAGGAAGGACTGGTCCACCAAATTGGTGGATGCCCTATGGGCATATAGGACTGCCTTTAAGACGATTCTAGGAATGTCTCCCTATAGACTAGTCTTTGGAAAGATTTGCCACCTTCCTATTGAGCTAGAGCACCGTATGGGCAATTAAGCAGCTAAATTTCGATCTAGATAAGGCCGGTGAGCTTCGAAAATTGCAAATTTCTGAACTAGAGGAATTGAGGAACGAAGCATATGACAATGCGAAAATTGCAAAGGATAGGGTTAAGGTTTTTCATGATAAGTTCATCATGAGAAAAACTTTTGTCCAAGGACAAAAAATGTTACTCTATAACTCTAGACTTCATCTCTTTCCCGGCAAGTTAAAATCAAGATGGACAGGGCCCTTCATTTTAAGACTATGTTTCCACACGGAGCCATAGAGATCTACGACCCAAAAAATGGCAGCACATTCAAGGTAATGGTCAACGTCTTAAAATCTTTTTGGAATCAGTTCCGGAAGTAAAAGCAGTCATGGGTCTTTTTGACCCAATGTATCGGTAACTCTATCTCTCTGCCAATTCATGCATCCATGCATTTCATTCATACATTGGGGACAATGCATGAGATAAGTGTGGGGGAAGGGTATGTAAAGTAAAAATATATATATATAATAAAAAAATAAAAAAATTTCTCTTTATTTGTTCTAACATAACAAAATAAAAAAATTATTAAAAAAATTTTATAAAAAGGACAATATTTTGACTTATCTTTTGAAAGAAATCTAAGTTAGTTTTAAGAATTAGGAAAATCATGATTAGGATTTCTAAAAACTTGGTCAAAATAAAGAAATTGTTTAATTTTTAGGTATAGGAGGAGAAATTGAATAAGTAATTAGTCTTGATTTTCACCTTAATGAAATGTGCATACCTAATGCATATCTAGGATTCTAAGACAAAGACCCTTGTGCCTCATAAAAAAAATTAAAAAAATCACTAATTAAGCTGGATACATGTGCCTCAAGAAGCATAAGTATTCACGCCTAAAGGTGAGTTTATAAATAAGCGTCCTTAGTTTTGTGGCCTAGTTCACTCGAATTTGAGTCTGAGTGGTGTTTTCTCACCCGGTACCCTAAAACCAACCAGTTTGGGAGTCACCGATTTTAAGTTCGCTACATGGGTGGATTAGAAAGCCTAAGAAAACTAAGAAATATTATATATGTATTAACACATCTAATAGTCAATTAGTTAGGTATGAGGGCCTCAAGAAGCCTTGATACTTACACGAAAGAAAATTAGATGAGTTATACATATTAAAAAAAAGAGAAAAAAATAATCATAATAATAATAAAGAGGCATGAAAGTCCAAGTTAAGGAATTCCTAGATTCAAGGGTGCATATGACTTTTGGTAACGAAAAAGACTATACAAAAATTCAATTTTGATCCTTATCTAAAATGGATAACAATTTACTTTATAAAGACTGAGTTTAAGAATGAATAAAAATGATAATCCTAAAACTTATAGACTACTTAGTCTCTTCAAACGTATTTCAAATATTTTTCTTTTTATGGATTTTGTGGGTGTAATCCGCTGAAAACCCTCACGAGACAACACTCGTCCTCTAGGGTAACCTAGGAGTTTAACGGCTTGTTGCACATGCTAAATGCAACCGTGATTCCTACGAAAGTGAGTTAGCTAGATTAGTTTTTCTTTTTCTTTTTGATTTTTACTCGAGGACGAGCAAAAAGATAAGTGTGGGGGTGTGATAGGTAGTAAAAAATGCATAATTGTCATTATATTTACTATCACATTTTCATATTTATTCTTATAATCATGCACTATTACTAATGTTTTGTTATTTAATGTGTGCAGGCCTTGAGTGTTTATTTAAATAAAGAATAAAAGCCTAAATGAAGCCCAAAAACCCATGTCCAAGCCCATGTCCAAGCCCAAGTGCAAAAGTGCAATTACCAAATGTCAAAATTGCAATTACAAAGTGTAAATGTTGCAAATACTAAAAAGAGGGAAGGGATAGACTTCTATTCAACCCTAAATGCTTGCAGGATGAGGATAAATAGAGTGCAAGGATGAAATTCATTTTGGAAGAGATTTGGATTTAGGGTAACTTGCTTCCCAAGTTATCCCGAAATTTCAAATTAAAAGTCGAGATGCCAGATCTAAACGGATAGGCCCAGATGGACGGACCAGAGGAGGCCACGCGCGAAAGCGCGTGGCCAGGGATAAGACTATGGCCGCGGAAACGCGGCCCAAGCCGCTTTTCCGCGGCAATATGGATGAGGCTGAATACCAGATTTCGTGGCTGAGTTTCACCTGGACTCTACTTCCTCCAGCGCCTATAAATACCCCTGCAGAGCAACAGAGAGGGCCATCCAGAGACGAGGAGATTAGGGTTTCTTTAGTTTCTCTTTAAATTTCTGCAATTGTAATTTCGTTTTGAGCATTTGTGGCGAAGAAGGAGCATTGTATTTGGAAGATATTTTCGAATAAAGGTTACCTTTTTGCCATCTCAATTATTGTCTTTTAATTTCGTTTTTCTCTGCGATCTTTCTCTTTGTTTTATTTTTCTTTCTTTCGCAATTCTTCATATTAAACAAAATACAAAAAAATAAAAAAATTGAAAATATAAAAAAAAAAAGATGATGAACTAATTCTTAAGTGTGGTTTGCTGAATTCTTAAACAACCCTAGAGCAGTTAGGAATTGAATGGATTGATAACAATTTTTAGAAACCCTAGGTTTAAGACAGATTGCTTGAAGATTAAATTGATAACTAGTTTTCTAATCTAGGTTACACCTTTAAATAATTCTTCACACTTCATGCTTAAGTACTTTGACAGCGTAACCTTAAGGTAAAGTTTTTCTTACGCTGTACTTAGAAGTTAGGATGAATATTTGTTGGATTTTTAGGAGTGCGAACTAGTAAGATTCTAAGATCTTTTTCTCTTGCTTGCATCTTCTCTAATAAATCCAGGATCGATTTCATGTATTTCAAGATGATATTCAATATCGTTAACTTGCACTATGAGTTGTGGTGGAAGATCAGTAAAATCGCATCTCTCCAATCATATATATTTCAAATCTAATCTCTTTTGTCTTATTTGAAGGATACAGAGAAATCGTCCGAAAAGCTTGCATCGCATCCTTTCCTGTGGATCGACCCGCTTTGGCCCTTGCTGCAGCGGATAGCATTGAGACTGAGAATTCTAACTCTTAATCTTTTTCTTTGCAATTTCTCATTTTCAATCAATTTTCATGGATGATTTTTTCATTTATGGTGATTCCTTTGAACAATGCTTGCACCATCTTAAGTTAGTTTTACAACGATGCATGAAGAAAAACTTGACACTCAATTGGGAGAAGTGTCACTTTATGGTCAAGCAAGAATTGTCCTAGGGCATGAAGTTTCACACAATGGAATCGAGGTTGATAGATCAAAAGTGGATGTTATAACAAAGCTCCCTGAGCCGAAATGCTTGAAAGACATTAGATCATTTTTAGGGCACGCTGGCTTCTATAGAAGATTTATTCAAGGGTTTAGCAAAATTGGTAGACCTTTGACGAATCTCTTAGGAAAAGATGTACCCTTCAATTTTAATAAAGAATGTCTACAAGTTTGGAAGGAGCTTAAACACAGACTTGTTTTGGCGCCAATAATCTCATCGCCTGATTGGACTAAGCCCTTTAAGATCATGTGTGATGCCTCCGATTATGCCATAGGCGCTGTTCTCGGACAACGTACTGATAACAGGAAACACGTGATTTACTATGCTAGTAGGACGTTGAACGAGGCCCAACTAAATTACACGACAACCGAAAAGGAATTTTTAGCAGTTGTGTTAGCGTTGAAAAAATTTTGCCAATACCTACTAGGATCTAAGACAATGATTTTCACTGATCACTCCGCCCTTAGATACTTAATGCAAAAGAAGGATGCAAAGGCCAGACTGATTCGATGGATACTTCTTTTGCAAGAGTTTGATTTGGAAATTAAAGATAAAAAGGGCGTTGAAAATGTGGTGGCAGATCACCTTTCGAGAATTTCTAATGCACCAATTTAGACTTTAGCTATCAATGAAGACTTTCCTGACAAACACATCTTTACGATGTGTAAAGAGCCCTGGTATACTGATATAGCAAACTACCTTGCAACCGGGCAAACACCTTCAAATTGGTCCAGTCAGGATAAGTATCGCTTTATGAAACAAGTGCGGTTTTTCTTTTGGGATGAACCGTATTTATTCAAATATTGCCCTGTTCAGATAATTAGAAGGTGTCTTTCCGAGGATGAACATCATAGCGTATTGACATTTTGTCATGAACTTGCTTGTGGTGGACACTTTGGTCCATGTAAGACTGCTGAGAAAGTCCTTTAGAGTCGGTTCTATTGACCCACTCTCTTTAGGACGCTTATACTTTCTGCAAGCTCTGTGCCAGATGTCAAATGACGGGTCGGATCACACATAAAGACATGATGCCCCTTACACCGATCCTTGAGGTAGAAATTTTCGATTTGTGGGGCATCGATTTCATGGGACCCTTTCCTCTGTCCTATGGCAACCAATACATTTTGGTGGCCGTAGACTACATTTCTAAGTGGGCTGAAGCTATTCCTACTAGGACAAATGATAACTAAGTTGTCATCAAGTTCTTACGGAAAATATTATTTCTCGTTACGGAGCCCCACGTGCGATAATTAGTGACAACGGGAGTCATTTTTGCAACCGGGCTTTTGAAGCCCTAATGCGGAAGTACTCCATCTCTCATAAATTATCCACAGCCTATCATCCTCAGACGAACGGGCAAGTGGAGGTCACCAACAGACAAATTAAACTGATATTGGAGAAAACTGTTGGACAAAATATTAAGGATCGGTCCATCAAACTGATTGATGCTCTGTGGGCATATCGGACCGCCTACAAAACTGTCCTCGGTATGTCTCCATATCGAGTTGTATTTGGAAAACCCTGCCATCTACCTGTGGAGTTAGAGCACCGTGCTATGTGGGCACTAAAATAACTGAATTTGGACTTAGACAAAGCCAGTGATTTGAGAAAGTTGCAGATATCCGAGCTAGACGAACTACGAAATGATGCATATGATAACGCTCGGATATCTAAACACAGAGCTAAGATTTTCCATGATAAGTCAATTCATAGGAAAAATTTTGTCTCGGGGCAAAAAGTTCTGTTATACAACACTAGACTCCACCTTTTTCCTGGTAAACTGAAAACCAGGTGGTCAGGCCCCTACATCGTCAAGAACGTCACTCCTCATGGTGCCATTGAAATTTTCGATCCCAAAGATGGCAACACTTTCAAAGTGAATGGTCAACGCTTGAAGCCATTTTTCACCACGGAGTCTGAGTCACACAATGTTATTGAACTGGGTCTTTGTGACCCAGTCTATATGTGACCACGTAATTCCACACCATTCCCCGATGTCACCTGTAAATCACTTTGGAACTTCCTTTGTAAATATATAAAAAAAAACAACAAAAAGAATAAATAAGTGGGACTTAGGTGCTAAATATCACCTATGGTTTTCATCTTTCCCTCCACTCTGTTTTCTTTCGAAATAACCTAAGGGTGTAAATTCCTAGTTTCCCTTTGGGCAATTTGGGGATTTTTTCCTTCTCAGCTTCCTATAAATATCTCTCCTCCCGTGTTCTCCTCCAAACCTTACCTCCAATCTCAGATCTGAAACACAAACATCCAGCGCCGCCCTCCAAATTTTTTTGCGCCCCTCTCTCCACTTCCTGGCTGCGTTTCCACGGCACCTGCCGCGCTTCTGCGGCCATACTGAAGAAGCCGGGCCGCCGCCAAATTTTCTTGCTGTCGCAGCCTTCTCCAGATCTACCACCGTTCATCCGCTACAACAACAAATTGCTCTCTGCAATCTCGTTTGAGTTTTTCCCCCACGTAATCCGGGGAAGGTTTGCTATCCCTTCTCATTGCTTCCTATTATTCATCATGGCACCATCTATTTTCGCTGAAAAAGATTTTGCTAGAATACTTAGCGATGTGAATGGTTATGGGCATATATTTTTAGATCGTATTCATGCGTGGGATTGGTATGCATTGATATATGATAATTCAGATCGCGAGGCTTATTACTGTCCTGAGCTAGTCAAACTTTTCTACAATTCCATAGATCACGCCTCAGTGAACTTTGACACATATCAAATCTTGGTACACATGCCCACTGGGGATATTATTGTCACGCTTCTTCTACTGGAAGAACTAACACATATCCCTTGCAACCCACACCATAGCGAACCCCTACCTTTGATCGATTACATGATTGTCATGGGGGCTCGTTGTACAGAACAAGATAGGGGGCTCAAAGCCAGTATTACCTTTAGAAACATACATTGCGTTGGTGAGTGGATTCAACGCAATATTTTAGGACTGGACCACACAACCTCCTTTAACAGGCCGGTGCTGCAGATTATACACGACCTGATGAATCGGCAGCACACTATCTGTATCAACAAGATCATTTTTTATAGTATCTTCTCCAACTCCTCCCGCACACGCGGTGCAAAGTACTCGCACCCCGTTTTGATCACTCGTCTGTGTAAGACTTTCTTACCAGATGACATTTTTGACTCATATGATAGGGTGTTCGTTGCACAAGAGCGGGCGACTAGCGCTTATAATAGTTGTCTTCACGCGGTCTAGACTCCTAGTGTCCAGTCCGAAGATGTCCCTGTGGAGTCCTCTTCGGAGGAACTTTTAGAGGAGGAAGATGAGTCGGCTTTTTGGCAACAGGACCCCCCAGCTGATTCATGTGCCTTCATGTCTACCATTTGGCGGGGCATGAAGAAGATATTTCGGGGGCAGACTCAACTACGCAAACAGGTTGCGGAGCAAACATCGCACCTAGACCGCATTGAGGAGGGTCTGCGGCGATCACAGTCGGCTGGACCTAGCACCACCGCTGGTCCAAGCCGAAGGCGGGGGTGATATCTTTCTTTACCTATTTCATGCGTATATTTTCTTGCATACATTGAGGATAATGCATGGGATAGGTATGGGGGGTAGATACTAACATGAGAATTTTTTTCTAGACTTTTTTTTAGATTTCTAGATTTCTCTTTTCTTATTTTTCTCTTTTCTTACTAACATAGATTTTTCTAGACTTTTTCTTTTAGATTTCTAGGTTTCTTGGTTCTTATAAAAAAAAAATATATTGATCCATTTCTTTGAAAAGAATTAATTTGATCTTAGGTATTAAGGAAATTCTAAGCTAAGATTTCTTAGTATAAGTCGAAATAAGAAATTTTGTTGGATATTTAGGTTAAGAAAGAAAAGAATAGAAAAGACAGCTAGATTTTGAATTTTTTCTAAAGACTATATACATTTGCATATTGAGGGATTAATCAAAGACTTAGTGACTTTGTTTACATATATATATATATATATATATATATATATATATATATATATATATATATATATATATATATATATATATATATATATATATATATATATATATATTCATAAATAAGACTTGATCACTAATTAAGCTGGTTGGTTGTGCCTTAAGAAGCATAACCAGTCACGCCTAAAAGTGGTTGAGTCCTTAGCATTCATGGCCTAATTTACTCGAGACCTTGAACCTTAGGGATGTATCTTCATCTGGTTCCCTAAGACCATCTGGTCTGGGAGTCATCGATAAAAGGCTCGCTACATGGGTAAATTAGAAAGCCTAATAAAGCTAAGAGAATGTAAATATATATATATATATATAATGTATATATAAAATATATGTGTGTGTGAACAAGCGAACTAAAGTCTAAGAAAAATCCCTCATACATATGTATATGTGTTGGACCTGATACAGAATCCAGTTTCTCTCTATTCTTGGAAAACTTAACCTAAATTGAAAACAATACTTCAAATGGAAACTTATAAAAGAAGGAAAAGTTTAGAATAACCCTAAACCGATAGATCACCGAAATTCTTAAAGGAAATGGATCATAAAAAAAATGTTTTTCTCTCTTTTCATTAACATTTTCTTTTTCTTTGGGATTTTGTGGGTGCAATCTGCTGAAAACCCTCAGGAGACAACACTCCTCCTCTAGGGTAACCTAGAGGTTTAACGGCTTGTTGCACGAGCTTAGTGCAATCGTGTCACCTATGAAAGTGGTGTAATAATTTAGTTAGATTTTTCTTTTTATGTGTACATTAATAATAATAGTAACCTAACGGTATTAGTGGAAAAAATATGAATAATCTTGCCATAATGTCATGAGTGTACAAGAATAGTGTGTACACGAAGAATATATGGAATAGAAATACATGAAATGCAGAGTATATATGTACATGAGTAGTGTGCCACAACAGAAAGTGTAACATGTATTAGAAAGTGTAACAAAGAATACAGGTAACATGATAGTGGATAAGTTATCAAGAATAGTAACAAGTACAACTAATCAATATTATACATGTATCGAGCAAGTCATGTTATTTATACAATAATAACAATCAGTACCGTCTGGTATTTTAATCAATCTCCTCCAGTGCAGTTCATACTGGAGCTCGCACTGTGGACGAACCCATCTGAACAGGGTATACGGGTACCATGATCCGAATGAGAGAGTGACCAAATAACAAGCGTTCCTGACGTCACTATTGTTTATACCAGTTTATTATATCACTTGGAAACCCAATGATCAAGGAGCTCTTATCGGGTAGGTGTATCCCGTGCATACCCGGGATCACGGCCTTAAACAGACCCCTGGCTGATGAGACCAAGTCCCTCCGCTAAGAGGGGAGCAGGAAACGGGAAACATGAGCTTTTGGAGTTATATGCAATCGGTAGAAAGTACTACCATCCCTGCAGTGGGATAAATATGGATCCAGTACATCCATCCGATAAGATATAATCAACAGTCAAGTCTCCCCCATCCCCAAGTTATCTTTATTATATTTAAAGTACACTGCGTAGCAAGAATAAGTATAATGCATGGTACATGTAACATGATAACATGACCTGAGCTCTGTTGATAGCATAAAACAAGATAACAGAAAATGAGAAATAATAGATGTGAGATTCTAAAGGTGGCCCCCATGGCTTGGATCCACGTTGCACTTAGTTTCACACATCGCATATCAATAGCTCACATATCCAGTAACAGAAATATCAATAGCAGTACCAGAATAAAATCGTGTAAGAGAATACAGGACTATACATGCAATAAGAATACATATAATATGAACGGTGATCCATATGATAAGAATATAGAAACAATCAATGCATGTGTAAAGTGATGTGTAAACATGATATACCTGTATACTGTGCATCCATGTAACGATGATGCCAATATATGAAATGACGGTATTCCGTGAATTGGTGTATCCATGTACCGATGGGACATGAATAAGAAATAATAGTGTACAGAGTAGCCGTGTAACAGTAACCAGTTTACTAACGTATCCGTGTATTAGGGATTCAATAACATGCAATAACAGTGTCGGTGAATCAGTATCTGTGAATAACAATATCTTGTAATGGGTATATAGAAAATACAATATCCACTGTACTAGAATGTTCGAGTAACGAATACGGGTACATGTAGTAATAGTGTCTATTGTGAATTAGATAAGGTGATCATACCATATAATCGAGTATCAGGTATCCCTATTGGTAATAGCAGTTACAATCTTATTAATATGATCAAGATTACAAGAGATTACATACATTTATCTATACATTTATCTATTTTAATTATCAATTTATTAGTTCATTTACTTTCTACAATTATTAACTTATGAATTCCAGTATTTAGACAAGTCATCTATTTATTATTATGTTATTGATTATGTTTAAAGAATAATCATGTATATTCTATTTACTTCTAATTATAATGATATTCTCATAATTGTAATATTAAATAATATTTCCAGTGATTAACCGATAAACACGACTTATTTAGCAATCAACCAATTTAATTAAACATGATAACTATAATGTATAAAAGAAAAATACTCACAAACTTTCCATGAAAAGATAGCTCTCTTTTTTATGATCGCAACGGTTCCAGAATCGTCCAAATCAGACTCCGGATGCTCCAGATATAGCCCGAACACAAAATAATAAAAATTAGTTAAACGTGTAAAAAATAATAGATCAAAATGCAATATTATAAAGTATTAGGGGTTTTTATGCACTTTTACCTTATATGGGTTTGGATGCGGGTTGGGTGGCTTATTGAGTCAGATTTAGATCCATAACCCATTCTCCCATTAATATAAGTGATGGGTTATTGGGTTAGAGGACTAACGGGTTTGGGTTTAATAGGTTTTGGGTTTCAAACTAACCCAATAGGGTTAATGGGTTCGAGTTCATACCCGAACCCAACAATAAACAACAGCAGCGGCAGTAGTTGTCTTTGCTGCTGCCGCCTGCTAGTGGGCCGGCCAACTAGGCTGGTCGGCGGTGCCTGCCGCGGCCCGGGCTGGTGATGCCCTCCGCGTCCATAGCCAGTCGTGGTCGGCGACAAGGGGAGGGAGAAGAGGAGTGAGAGAGAGCATGAGAGAGAGAGAGAGTAAGAGAGGGAGAAAGGTTTTTACAGTAGAAGAAGAAGGAGAAGAAGAAGAAAGAAAAGAAGAAGAAGAAGAAGAACAAGAAGAGGGGGTGGCGCTCGGCTTGGGGGAGGCGCGGTGGCGCTAGCCTCCCTGGCTGATAACACACACACACACACACAGAGGGGGAGGGGGGCGAGAGAGAGAGAGAGAGAGGTGGGGAGAGAAAGAGAGAGGAGGGAAGGAGAACAAGTAGAAGAGAAAGAGAAGAAAAAGAAGAAGGAGGAGGAGGAGGAGGAGGGGAGGAAAAGAGGAGGAGTTTCCAGTCTGGTGGAACAGAGAGAAAGTGAAGGGGAGAGAGACAGCGGGAAAGAGAGAGAGAGTGAGAGAGGGAAGAGATAGTAGGGGAAAGATAGAGAGGGTGAGAATTAAAGGAGAAAGAGACAAAGAGAGAATTTGAGGTGATTTAATTAGAGAAGGGGGGAGAGAGAGAGAGGCGGTCAAAATAAGGCGGTGGGGGAAAATCCAGAGAATTGAGGAAAGGAGGGAGTTTAATATGATTATAATATGATTAAATTACTATTAATTAATTGGGTCCAAAATTTGATTGATCCCGAACGGTCCCCAAAAATTTTATAAAATTTAGAATATTATACGAAGGGGGGCTTTGAAATTAGATTCTAAAAATCTTATCTGGTTTGCAAATTAAAAATCCTGAAATGTATCACCGATATTGGGCGACACCGGTTCGGCCAGATTTTGGAATAATTCAGAAAAAGCCCCAAAAATCTCAGAATATAGAAAATATGATTCTAAGACACAATGTGAAATCAGATTCTAGAAACTTAACTCCGTTTGTGAATTAAAAATGGTAGAGCCAATTCCCGATATCGGTCAACACGATTTTAGAGATTTTTCAAACTAATATCTGAAACTGAAATCGGCTCAATCTGACTACCAGGAAGGTCAAATCAATTTTGTACGTCGTATCGAGTACTAATACTGTAATACGTACATCAAGGATCAGGGGGTTACATTTATTAAAGAAGTAGTCTCCAAAATTGGTTCTCCAAAATACATTCTCTGAATACAAGCGTATGCGGTTTCTTTTATAGACCTCAAAAACCTAGATGACCAAATAAGGATTCCTAAAATAAGTATAAAATCCAAAATGTATTCAATAAAATTACGTCAGCAACCGCCTTAGTAAGACAGCGCGAATTTGTTGTAGAATACGGCATTTTCGCTATTCAATACAATACAAAATCAAATATGAATTGAAGAACAGTTGGCTTAAACGTATCATGTGCTTTGACTGGACAATGATGGATTCACTGTCTTTAATGCGGATTCATTGTCTTTACAGTGGATTCACTGTAAATTGGTAAAATCAAGCTCTTATAATTCTCTGGCTATTTTCTCCTCTTGTGCTGACTCTTCTGAAATCTCTGAGTTCATCTAAATCCTCTGCAATTAAGTGAATCTTCTCTGTAACTCTTGTTTTTAACCATTTTTTTAGTATTTTCTTTAAAATTGCTCTTTGACCCTAAATCTGCAAAAGTCACAAACAAACTTCCAATGCAGCATTAAAGTAGCATAAATAGGCCTAAAAGTACATAAAATATTTATGCAATATGACATTTATCAACTATAATCCATAATTCTTTAAAGTATCAGAGCATAAAGATCCCTTCTCCCCACCATATAATTCTCAAAAAATGCTTTTATCCTCTTCTCTCTCCCTCTACTTCAAATTTCTCAGTCGACAAGAACGTTGACAACTGTTCCTAGTTCATCATTCAGATGGTTTAGCACTTCTTTTGCTTCCTCTCTTCCCAACTGCGGTTCATCCACACTTAATCCAATAAATCAACTTGCAGCATATCAAGATGTTGCTTTACTAGTCAAATAAGGTAAATCAGTCAGTATCACATATGGCTAATTTAGCATGTAATTCAAGTTGCTTTCTTTCTTCTACCACACATTCTTCTAAATAGATCATAGACCCTAGAGCCACCGATCACATGACTTTCAATTCTAGCTTATTATCATCTCATCTTCCATCTTTTATTTCTCCTATAATAACTTTACCAGATGACAACATTACGCTCATATCATGCGTTAGTTTAGTTACTTGCTCTCACTCCTAAGTTTCTTCTTCAAGATGTTTTTGTGTTTGCCATAATTCAAATTCAATTTAATATATGTTTGTAAACTACACTCATATCCTACTGGCACTCACTTCTTTCTTACCATTGTTGATGATTTTCTAGTTGAACTTGGGTTAATGTGATTCAAGTCTAAAACTTATAATCTCCTCTGATATTTTATTTCTTATGTTTGTACCTAATTTAATACTAATATTAAATGTATACATGCAACAACCTAACCAATGAAGATTACACATTATCAAGTTATTATAACTATTTAATCTTACTTGAATGTGGTTGTAACTATGTAACACTAACCTCTTGATTCTATTATAATTGCTTAATCTTATCCTCTTGTAACAAGTAGTTATAAATGTACGTCCTTGAAACAAATGAAATAACAATACTACAATCCAAAATTCTTTGGAAGGAGATGTTAGATTATAGAGCATCATTTGAAGAAGAGATCTTTACTAGATGTATATACAAGGACAAAACATCTACTGGAGAGATGGATTCTGATCGATGAAAGAGCAATTGTTGAAGGTTCACTTGAGACTCTTTGGCATGTAGCAAGGTGAATTTTAAGCTTGTGAGTCTCTTTATCATTCAAAAGGGGAACTTAAAAACCTATGAGGAGTGTTTTATGCAAGAAGCAAGGCAGACATTAAATTAGTGTGAATTATGTTGATGGAAAGGAGACCGTGATATCCATGATAGAATAAGAGTCAGAGAAGGAATGTTGAAAGAGAGAGAAAAAAATTTTAAACCAAAGTCGAGATGAAGTTCTTTCATCAACAAGGAGAAAAAGCACTAAAATTAGAATCGAAATGAAGACAGGTGGGCAACATCAGCAGGTGGGCAACATCAGCAGAACTGAGTGATGATGATCCAAGAGAGCCTACATTAGAAAATTCAAAACTCCGACCATCTTGATTTATTTTCTAATTGAACAAAATTGATCAATACAAATAGAATCAACTGATTTAGAACTCATCAATGTGTTTCAAACACCCAAAAAACTCAGAATAGCCACCAAATCATGAAAATCGGCCAATAATTCACCAATTTATATCCAAATTAATTTCAACTATCAATTAAAGATTAGGTTTTTGGCCCAAAGGCCCTTCATCCTAGTTTTGATGATGATTATCTCATGAAATTATTTGTACTAATGATTTTTATTTGTTTAAGTTATAAGTTTATAAGAACTACTATGTTTATGTTTAGCTTTTTTAAAAGACTCACAAGTTTTGAAGCTAACATCAAAGTGATCCAAGAGCTTAAGTATTAAGAAAATATTTAGTAGTCAAGGAGAAGCTCAAGAGATCAAGAGAATTGCAAGTTGAAGCACTCTAGAAGAAATATTTTTTTAAATAATGTAAAATTTAATTTTGTCAAAACTAAGTTTAGAAGCTTGGATTGCTCATGAGATTCACATACACACAAAAGATTTATTGTGTTTTGTTTCCAAAATCTTGAAAATATTTTTGAGAGTTTAGATCATTTACAGAATAGTATTTTGACTTATAGATTTGGAAAAGAATATTTTGAAAAAGAATTTCAATATTTACAAAGCCAAGTTCAAAATTATATTCTTTGTGTTGATATAGGATCACATATACTTGAGCTTCAAAGATTTACATGAACTTATCTTTGTATAGAGATCTCAAAGTATTTAAGTGTAAAATCAAAAAGGATTTAAAAATTTTATCCCAGTATGTTTTTTACCTTTTACTGGACCGCACGATCGACTGACATGCAGGGTTGATTGCTCTATCGGTCGACCGATTTTGCACAGATATGCACAAGTGTAGCTCTTGCAAATTGGCAACTGCCTGATTAATTGTGTGTAAGAGCAGTGTTATCTGTTTATCATTGTCAGCCGACAGACCGATCGAAGGACTGAGACAACAGAGCTCCCTGTCAGGTTCGGTCAACCGCCCAGTCGACCCCTATTACCAATGGTCAGAAATTTGACCGTTGGCGGTCGACCACTGGTCGACGACAGGCTTGTTTAAGTCTGATTAACCCTAAGAGACTATATTTTTAAATCTTTCTTTTCTGGGTTAATCAGTAATTGTTATTTTGGATTTCTCTCTTCTATTTTAATCCTCTATAAATTGGGTTACTGTAGAAAAACTTTAAGAATTTTTGCCAAGTATTTTGCTTAATATTTCCAAGAGATTTAAAAAGGATTTTCAATAGAAATCATTTTTGAGCTAAAATTCTAAATACAAGTTTTCTAGCTTTGTGCTTTCAATCAAAATACTTCAAGCTTTACTCATACTATAATTTCAGAGCTTTAATTCCTCTACCTTGGTTATAAGATTATTTTGTGAGTTTTTATGATCTAAGAGAGATCACTTCCTTCTTATATTCAAAGAGTTGTATAGCTTGCGACCTCAAACGAGCTTGCGAGTTTGGGATTGTAGGTGTTGCAGCACCGAATGAGGGACTTGCGTATCTAGTTATTCTTGCGGTAATGCGTATGAGTTTGTTATGGGGATCAAATAGTAGTTGAAATCCTTCATTGCGGTGAAGGTGGGTATGTAGAGCAGTGGCTCGAATCTCGAAACATATTCTCGTATTTGTGATTGCCTTCTCCCTATCTCTCAACTTAACTTACTCTTTTTATATCTAGCATGCTATTATTATCTTAATCTTTATACGCTAGATATATACTGTGCTATATTATTTTGATTACATGGGATTGTTTTTTTGCTCATAGTATTGCAAGATTACTTAGTTGTTCTTAATTTCACATTATTTGCAATTATTTTTAGCCATCACCTATTCACCCCTCTAAGTGATTTCAATTGGTATTAGAGCCATTACTCTAGATTTTTAGTTTAAGCACTATAGAGTGATCCTTTGTTTGGCAAAATTATTTGTTGTGTATTATATATATTTTCTTGAACTTCCTTTGTTCGGCTAAATTATTTGTTGCGTATTATATATATTTTCTTGAACTTCCTTTGTTTGGCTAAATCCTTTGATTGGCTAACTCATATGACTTCTCTAGCATCAAGTCCCCACTCAAATTTGAAGATTTAAACTTTTTCATTTAAAAAGTGAAGATGACCTTATTTCTAAAGTCTTTAGGGTTTAAGGTTGCAAAGAATGTCACTAAGGAGAACCTCAGAGTGATGAAGATACATGGTCTAAAGTGACCGCCAAAGACTACGAGGCCAATGCTATGGCATAATATGCATTAACACAAGTATTGAATGATGATTTATCTCGTATTATTAATTGAAATCCACATTTGATGTATGAAATGATTTGATCATAACTTATGAGGGTACCTCTCAGGTCAAGACGTCCAAAATAGATTTGCTTTATTCTTAAAATGAAAACTTCTTTATGCTTGTCAATAAATCTATAAATGAAATGCTTACATGTTTCACTAAAATCACTAATGAGTCATCTTCCTTAGGTGATGAGATTGACAACGACTAAAAAGTAAGAAAAGTGATAAGAGCTCTTCACATAGCTTGGGAGGTCAAGGCAACTACTCTTAAGAAGCTCAACGATCATGAGAAGATGGATTTATATGGGCTTATTGGGAATCTCAAAACCCATGAGAGTTCGTGAAGGAAGAGAACTTCCAAAGGAAAAGTCCATTGCCTTTAAGGCAGCTCCATCTATTGCAGAGAAAGAAGAATCTATGGATGAAGGTGAAGAAAAAGACTTTTTCATGCTTATAAGAAAGGTTGACAAAATATTTTTCAAAAAGGAAAGGATGAGCAACTTCCAGAGGACAAGACCACAAATGAAAAAGTGAAAGAAAGAAAGAAGATATGGGTCTGTCTTTTCATTGCAAGAAGACAAGACATTTGAAAGCAAATTGTCCCTCACTCTAAGCAATCACATATAGAAGAGCACATAAGAAGAAAGTCATGGTGACCACTTAGGATGATTCAAAAACTGAATCCGATGAGGAAGTTGATACTGCTAATGCTTGCTTCATGCTGATAAGGATGACCCCACTAAGATATCTCTAGAAACTTCTCTTGATGATGATGAATTAACGATTGATGAGCTTGGTAGATTTTTTGAAGAATTGCTAGAAATATATGAGCTTTTGATTGTTCTACATATTTACATATTTTACCACTTCCATACTATGCATTTTGTAAATAATATGTGATTTCTTACCCATTTTCTCTCTATTTTTACAGGTCCACAACTTAAAAGAGAAAAGCCAATTAATCACTTTAATTAGCAATAATTAAAAGTGATTAAATCCATAATCCCAAAAGAGCCAAGATTTGAATTTGGATTCAGTTGAGATCCGCGCGCCCATAGGATCTTCCAGAAGGCCACGTGGCTAACCAACTAACTACCAGATCACAACAGAAAATCTGGGCTCAACGGCCCAGATTTTGCCGCAAAAACTGCCAGATCCTTGTGGATCTGCGGCAGTTATGAGTTAGTTGGAGACCGGATTTTGCGCCAACGGCCAGGGCTCTAGATGCTTCTCTGGGATGGCTATAAATAGAGGACCAAGGTCTGTGCGTGAAGATAGAGAAGAGAGAGAAGAAAATAGGGGAAAATTCTTGTATTTTTGTTTTCTCCTAGGTTTTTACACTTCATCTTCTTCCTCCTAGAGATCTTGACAAAAGTGAGAGAGAGAGTGCTGTTTAAGAGCTTGTACCAAGAAAGTGACATTCTTGTAGCCAAGGATTAATCAAAAGGACTCCATTCTTCACTTTGCAAAGCTCTAGTATGTTGTACTTTACCTTGCTTTAAATTCTTGCTTTGATTCTAGTTCAATTCTATTGCTTGTGTTTTGTTGCTTTACTTCATGAATAGTTGTGTTGTTTCTAGTGTAATGGCTAGCTAGATCTTTATTACATGGCTAGCTAAGAACTTGCCTAGCTAACTTCTATCTCCTTGGATGATGCTTATCTTTATACTTGCATTGTGAACACTTCTATAACTTACCAAGAAGTAGAGTTGATTTCCCTTGACAATTACTTGTTCATCCCACCTATGACTCATGTGTGCCTCATTTAGAGCCTTGTCTAGAACAAGAGCCTTTGATGGAACATGAGGATAGTTCACCTACATATGCTACTTGTAAGAACAACTTCCCTACTTCAAGCTACTAGTTGTTGTTATGTCTTGAATGTTTGAATGAACGTTGTATCTTCTCTTTAGCATCTTTGAGTGTCACTTCTAGATTTCATCAATTGAATATCTATCTAAGAGAGCCAATGACTCATTGTGAGGCTTCAAGCTAGAACAAGAGAACACTCATCTTCAAGAAGGTAAAGAACTTGAACAAACAAGCAAGTTACATCATCAATTGCCAATGAGTCAATACGAGGCAACAAAGCATCACCATTGAGTATAGCAAGTTAGCAATGAGGTCAAGTTAGCTAGCCATGTATCTTATCATCTAAAGTTTTTCCAACACTCTCTTTACTAGTTTCTTTGTCTTTACAACACACTTCCACTTCACTCAAGTTCTTTTTGGTTTCTTTTTACATAATGCACACATCCACCATTTCTTTTCTTCTTGCACTTGTGTAATTACATAGAAGTTTCTTCATCTTTTTGCTTCACTTTGAAATCCGTAACGCTTCCATTGCTAGCTCTCCCGGAAGATCGACCCGGTATAGCCATACTATATCGGAGATTGGAAAGAGTTTATTGATCTTTAAATACAATTGAGGAGTAAACAAACATCAAGGTTAACTCTAAACCTCTTCTCCTTAACTGAATAATTGTGCAAGAACTTTACATTACTCTTTTCCGATCAAATTTTTGGCGCCGTTGCCGGGGAGAGCAACGGTTTTTGGTTGAAAGGTGAAGAACTAATACGAAGTCTCTTCTCTGTTGCAGGTTACAGGTTGAAGAAATAGCAAATTTTGTATAGCAGTGACATATAAGTGGACCTGGGCCTCTGCTCTTGAAAGCAGAGACCAGGATCCCTCCAAATTGCCGCAATTTCTGGGCTTTTGCCGCAGATTTGCGGCAAAGAGGAGATCACTACTAATCAGTTTTCTGCAGGGCTTGCCTCTCTGCAAAATACAGTTGCTGATATATTTTAAATCCTGTTTGCTTCACCTGATATCTGCTAATCAACAGTAAAAAATTGGTTGTAATTGTTAAAAAAATTGTTTAGACATTTGCATTTCTAGGCACGTGTCTTTCAATTTCTTTACTTTTACTGTTGAAGAGTGCGGGGGATAAGGTACGTAAGCATAGCATATAGACTAGGACTCACTCATTGTTTGATTTACTTATGCTTTGAGTGAACCTTGTTTGTTGATATCGTACACTTGCACTAATTGACTCTAAGGGCAAATCCCATAAAAAGATAAGGTCGGGATTTTATCACCCCTTCCTTAGCCCACAAACCATCTTCCCCACGTACTCACAATCCTAAGCTTCTAAATAAAAATTGCTAGACGTTGGCCCTAGGGACATCCGGACTCACTTAGGAGATTATCCTAAGGGGGAAAAGTGTTGGAAAGTGACTTTCGTAAAATCGGTGTCTAGGAAAGGGGTTGAGGGCCGAAAGCCCGAAGGTTGTTGGTTACTTAATTAAGGAACGTCTCTGACGGAAAACCTCCCAACAACTTTACCCTTCCCTGACCGATTTGCTTATAGTCAAAGTCCACACCAAACCTTCTGTGGACAATCTATCGTTAGGAGTCGTCTAGGTCCAGGAAACCTAGAAAGCTTGGATTGATTTTTTTTTCTTTTTTCTTGATTGTTATTTTTCATTTTTCGCTTGTGTGATTGGTGCACGTTGATTGTGAAATTGTATGCAAGAGTGGTATAGAGACCCAAATTCTGCAAAGCTTGTGAGAATTTCTACACTGCCACATACACCACCACTCGACACAATCATGACTACCAACGTGTCGCTGCAAGACAAGTTCTATCCTATCCGCACATCACTTCCATCTTGCATTCTCCTCCCAAACACAAATGGAAATAACTTTGAGTTGAAGCCCCAGTTCATAAACACTCTTCCACAATTCCATGGCCTTGAATCTGAGGATGCCTACTTCTTCATCCGAGAGTTTGAAGAAGTATGCCTTATGATGAGGATTTCCCAGCTTACCGATGATGTTGTCAGACTTAGGTTCATACCTTTCGCATTAAAGGATATTGCTAAGAAGTGGCTTTATAATCTCCCAGTTAGCTCTATTTCTTCTTGGGATGATTTCGTTAAGGTCTTTCTTAAAAAGTTTTATCCTATTCATAAGACAGCCTTGATGAGGAAAAATATTATGCAATTCAAAAAGAAGCAAATGAACCGTTTTGGAAGTATTTTGAGCGCTTCAAAGACCTAGTAGCCCTGTGTCCCTATCACGGTATAGAAAAATGGCGTCAGTGCCAGATTATCTATGATGGGCTTGATTATCAGACTAAGACTCTCCTAGAAACCATGTGTCAAGGAGAATTCTTAAAAAAGGATGAAGATCAGGGTTGGGATCTTTTTGAGGCTCTAGCTGAAAAGACAATTCAGTGGGAGTCATGTACTGAGAAACCTACACCCACAACTTCCAGAACTGGTTTACACTCTATAGGATCCTCGATAGCTGCAGAAGTTAAAATCACACAGTTGATGAAGAGGATTGAATTGCTAGAATCCAGGGAAAATTCTGTTGTTAATCAAGTCAACCCATCGTCAGTAGCTAGCCCATCACCTATGGCTAGCCCTGCACCTATAATCCACCCGGGTTGTACTTACTGCCATGATTTGAATCATGTGTTGGAAGAGTGTCCAGTGTATTACTCTCAAATTTTCAGGAGAGTACGAATGCCGCTTACACCAGACCCACTTACAACCCTTACTCCAAAACCTATAATCCTGGATGGCGTAACCATCCAAACTTCTCTTGGAGTCAGTCTGGACCTGAGCAGCCGAGACAACCATATCCACAACAATACCCTGCTCAGTCTCATCCACCGACTTACCACCAGAACCCACCAAATGTTCATTCATACCAGAGCCCCCAAGATTCCAATCCTATCAAAATCCTGTGCCATATCAAGCAAGTTTTCAGCCCCAGTATTGTTGGCCCAAAGGCCTTTCACCCTAGTTTTGATGATGATCAACTCATGTAGTTATATTTGCTAATGATCTTGTTTAATTAGTGACAGATTCTTTATCAAGATCTTAGTAGGTGCAAAGCTCAACAAAGGATAAAATGTCAAGATTTGGGCTAGCACGGTGTGATCCAAGGAGCTTTTGGATCAAGTTTGGACCAAGTCAAGAAGATGAGAAGACTTCAAGGGAAGACTTCAAGATTAAGACTTGTGTCTAGGTATAAGATTTTTATTTGTTTTAGATAAAAATGTAAAGGATAGAATAGATTGGTGGATTGCTCAAGTCATATCACACACACACTCTTGATAGAATTGTTTTCATGGTAAAAATTTCATTTCATAAAAGATTTTCTTGTTAAGAAAAGATTTTCATTGTGACAAGATTCTATTTGGTTCTTGGTATTTCAAATTTACATATCTTATATCCAAAACCAAGTTTAGTGCTTTATGTCAAAAACTAGATATTACATCTTGATTGTGTAGTGGATCATATCCATACACACTATGCTTTAAAGTATATCTTGTTTTTGTATTTGATGAAAATTTGGAAAAACATGTTGTTTTAGAAAAACAGTTTTTATTATGAGCCAATATTTTCAAGTTACAAAAAATAGTCAAATCTTTAATAACATGCCTTGATTTTGTGCAAGCATGTTTCTATATCATAAAACTATTTTTTGTAGAATTTCTAAGTATTTATGGGATTTTTTATTAAGCCAAAAAGACCAATCTTTAATCCCAAAATTTTTAGGTTCTGGCAGTTCTGATTTTTCAGAACTGACAGTGGCCGGTCGACCGGGTCGGTCGACCGGACGTGCACAGACGTGCACGCCTGTGTGCACTGGAGAACGGTCGACCGTGCCGGTCGACCGCTTCAGAGAGCTTTGCTCTCAGGAAATCTCGGTCGACCGGGCCGGTCGACCGACAGAGAGTTTACTCTCTTCTCCAGTTGCGCGGTCGACCGGGACGGTCGACCGGAGGCTGCAACGGTCGGATTTTGACCGTTGCCGGTCGACCGGACCGGTCGACCGGAAGCTCTGACAGAGCCCAACGGTCAGATTTTTCTGGCCTCTATAAAAGGGGGTTTTGTCATTGTTTTGAGCCAAGATTTTAGGAGAGCTTTTGTCCAGATTTTCCCATTCCTTTCAGAAAGTTTTCTCCACAAAATTTGTGTGCAAATACTTCCAATCAAAAGGGAAGATTCATCAAGAGAGTGTAAAAGTGATTTCTTGTGTTTTTCACCATAATTCTTTTCCTTGCTTTCTCACAATCACTTGAGCTATCCATTGTCTATTATCCATAGGATTGTGTTGTGAGAGTTTGTAATTGGTGATCAAAGTGTTGTAGATCACCAAAGTTTTCATCTTTGTTCTTTTGAGGAGACGGGCAAGTGTGCTCGTGGTTGTTTAAGGGTTCGGGTGCGAACTCTTGTATCTAGAGGTGCGGCCTCGACGAGCCGGTGGGCTTGTGGTGTGTAAGGGACTTTGGGAGTCCGAGGGCTTGTAGGTGTTGCGGCACCAAGGAGAGATCCGGTTGGATCGTGTATAGTGGAAATCCTTCGTGTGTCGAAGGCGGGGATGTAGAGCAAGTGTGCTCGAACCTCGAAACAAACCCTTTGTGTTTGCGATTGCTCACTCTTGCTCTCTTACTCTTTTTGTCTCACTTATATCTTGCATTACTTTATAGTCTTTATATCTTATATGCATGATATACCTTTGTGCTCATAATTGCTATATTGCTTGGGATTGTTATTAACACTAGTATTCAACCAAGAGAGCCAACGCGGCACCTCAACCCATTCAAGGGGAATCTAGAGGAGCTTGTCCAGAGCCTCGCAAGGGGAATTCGGCAACACTCTTGTGTTATACATAAGTGTTTAATTAAAAGAAGTTTTATTTGGTCAACTTAATTTTAATTCCGCATTAATTGTTCATAAGTGACCATTAGATTAGCCATCACCTATTCACCCCCCCTCTAGGTGAACTTACAATTGGTATCAGAGCTAGTGCTCTTGATATTGGGTCTAACAACCTAAGAGTTAAAGATCCTTCTTTTAGGCTAATCACTTTATTTGTACACACACCATGGACTTTATGTCACCACCCACTTTTGATATTCTTAACATCCAAACTTGGAAGGTTAAGATGTCATTGTACCTCAAGGCCTTAGGAATTCATGTCTATCTTGCCACTACTAATAATGCATATTGTATAGATGGTAAGAATATTGAGGCTAATGCTAAAGCCCTTCATGCTCTTAAATGTACCCTAAATGATGACTATTTATCTAGGGTTTCTAACATTGAATCGGCTTTTGTAGTATGGAACACCCTCATCTCCCTTGGCGAGAAAGATCAATACTATGCGGGGAGAGATTCGGACGTTGGAAGCGACATCTCCAACGTGTGCTACATGGTCCGAGGGGATAACCCCCTTGAGGTAAACTCCGAATCCGATGATGAGGACATGTCATATGATGAGCTCACTTCATTTTGCCAAACAATTCTTGAGAAATATGACATGATTAAAAAGGAAAATAAAAACTTGAAAAAGGAACTTGATTGCATGCATGTAGAACATGACTCTTTTAGAAGTAACATTGCATGTTTAGAAAAAGATAATAAAATTTTGAAAAAGAATTTTGATGCCATGCTTAATGATAAAGATTCTTTAGAAAATAAAATGGCATGCTTAGAAAAAGAAAATGAAGATTTAAAAAATGAGAATATTTCCTTAATGTCTAAATTGAATGTTTTATGTGAAGAAAATATGATTTTGAAAAATAAGATTGATTTGGTGGAAAAACAAAAGGAAGATGTTTTTCAAGAAAATAAATCTTTGAAAAGAAAAATTTGTGAAAAAGAAAAAGATTTTGTTTCACAAAAGAAAAAGAAAAGTGATTCTATATCTCATCATACTTCTCATGCTCACATTGATCAAAATGAGATTAAAAATTTGAAAAATAAAATTGATAATTTGAGCTCTAATTTGAGCTCATGTGCATTCAATCATACTAGATTGGAATCCTTGTTTCAAAAGAAACAAGTTCCTCATACTCATGCACATCATCATCATGACCATGCTTATGATGCACATCATGCTCACACTCCCACTCATAAGTATGCTAAGGTGTACACATGTACACATTGTGACCGCAAAGGCCATCTAAGAAAATTTTGTTATGAAAGGTTAAATGTTCTTATTTTTGATAAAATAAAAATGCTTGGGTTCCTTACAAGACTAACCCCATAGGACCCAAGAAAATATGGGTACCAAAACCCCCACCCTTTGATTTTGATATAGGTGAGGGCTCTCACAAAACGTGAGAGGATTGGTGCCTTGATAGCGGATGCAATGGACATGATGGACAAACTTTTGGATGCATTGCTATCAAGGAGATTTTGGTGGGAAAGACCACCATGCTTGGAGTTTTGGAGTTGGTAACAATTTCTAAACTCCTATTTTATTTATGTACATGCTTTTATTTTCATAATATCATTCATAGCATGTTCATGTTTTAAGACTTTATGTGCTTCATGTGGTATTTACATGCTTAGATGTAGAATTTGTCAAAACTTGCATTTATACATATATGAATAGTGAACTACAATTGACTCATACATATTTGAACTTCATGCTCATTTGTGTCCACTATTTGCATGTGTATAGGCTAGCTTTGATGATTCGGTCATTTATACTTGTTATGCCTATCCTTGATCTTACTTCATGTATATGTGTGCTTAATTCAAATCTAATAAATATACATGTATACCCTTGAGTCATTTGCCTTCATGCAATATATATTGGACTCTTTTCATATTTGGGATATGTATGCATATTGTTAGAATTGGATAAATCATACATATACCATGAAGATTAGTATCTTAAATAAATAATAAAAAAAATGATTTTTCATGTTTTTGATTTGTATTAAAGATTAAAACATGTGTAAAACAAAATGTGATTTATGATCTTTTTGAGCTTGAATGACTATTTTCATAAGAATGCTATTTACATGATCTTTTGAACACTCATCTTTATGATACAAAATATTTTGAGCTTTATAGATCATGAGTGATTAAATTTTTATGTATTTAGCAATGCTTTATGAAAAATATATAATTTGTTTTAAGATGAAAAATAAGATTTTCATGAGATTCATGCTTCACTTTCTATTTTCATGAAAATACCACTTACATAACCTTTGAACACTCATCTTTTATGATAAAAGATAATTTTTGAGCTTTATGGACTATGAGTGCTTAAACTTGTATGTATTTAGTATAATTCATGAATAACATATGATTTCATGTTTTTGAAGGATCTTTAACTAGTTTTTCAAAAATTATTTATAACTAGTTATTTATTCTTCAAATTTGGTAGTGCTTAAACATAACTATTTTTCAAACCTACCAATTTTTTGTTATGAGTATATACATGACTTACAATGTTAATTTTACAATTGGTATATTACTCACATTTTGGTTCCTATATATGTATGCCCTAATTTTCAAACTGGTCTTATCTATTCACATACATATATATGATTTTCATGTGCTTGCTTTACAATTGATTTACATTCTTAAAAGCACAAAAAGTTTATGCTAAGTTAAGTTAACACCTTATATTAACTATGCATAAGCTTATGAAAAATAAAAAGATTTTATTTTAGATCTTTCATTTGGTATCAATATGCTTCAACTTCAAATTTGTTATATGATTACAATTGATATCAATATGTTTGAAACATTAAAAGATTTTGCAATGATAACTTGATATCACACATCTTCAAGTGCTATTTTCTATTGGTATCAAAATTACAAATTATGATTGGTTCAAAATTTGTTTTATTGGGAAAAGTTCAAAATTTTGTTTTGATAAAAAAAAAATTAAAATTAAAATGTTTTGTTTTGTATTTCCTATATGCAAGGAGAGCTTAACATCTCTCTTACATATAGATTCATGTTGAGTATATTATAAATTGAGGAGCTTAACATCTCTTCTTTATATGATATACGTGTGTAGGGGGAGCTTCACATCTCCTTCTATGCATTACATAGTTGTGTTGTGTGAATTAGGGCTTCACATCACTCTTTCATGCAATGCACATTGTAGGGAAGCTAACTTAACGTCTTCCTCTTCATGAATGTATATCGCATATAAATCTTTATTGGTTGATTTGTATTTACCCCTTCTTGATTCTTTTGTTTTTGACAAAAAGGGGGAGAAAAATTTGTTTTGATTTGCTTTTACTTTGAACCCTTTGTTGATGATTGACAAAAAGGGGGAGAAGAATTTGAGGTTTATATGCATGTTGAGTAATATTTATGTTTATGCATATATGTTTTGTTTGTTTTGTTTGTTTTGCAATTAGGAGCAAAAGATTTGATTTGTTTTATCTCTATTTGCATGCATGTCTATGAGCTTTATTGCATATCTATTCATTTATTTGTTATGCATGAGTTAAGGGGGAGCTTCTTTGAAGCTTTACTTTAATCCATGCATATATAACTCCATGAGTTTTGTCATCATCAAAAAGGGGGAGATTGTTGGCCCAAAGGCCTTTCACCCTAGTTTTGATGATGATCAACTCATGTAGTTATATTTGCTAATGATCTTGTTTAATTAGTGACAGATTCTTTATCAAGATCTTAGTAGGTGCAAAGCTCAACAAAAGATAAAATGTCAAGATTTGGAGCTAGCACGGTGTGATCCAAGGAGCTTTTGGATCAAGCTTGGACCAAGTCAAGAAGATGAGAAGACTTCAAGGGAAGACTTCAAGATCAAGACTTGTGTCTAGGTATAAGATTTTTATTTGTTTTAGATAAAAATGTAAAGGATAGAATAGATTGGTGGATTGCTCAAGTCATATCACACACACACTCTTGATAGAATTGTTTTCATGGTAAAAATTTCATTTCATAAAAGATTTTCTTGTTAAGAAAAGATTTTCATTGTGACAAGATTCTATTTGGTTCTTGGTATTTCAAATTTACATATCTTATATCCAAAACCAAGTTTAGTGCTTTATGTCAAAAACTAGATATTACATCTTGATTGTGTAGTGGATCATATCCATACACACTATGCTTTAAAGTATATCTTGTTTTTGTATTTGATGAAAATTTGGAAAAACATGTTGTTTTAGAAAAACAGTTTTTATTATGAGCCAATATTTCCAAGTTACAAAAAATAGTCAAATCTTTAATAACATGCCTTGATTTTGTGCAAGCATGTTTCTATATCATAAAACTATTTTTTGTAGAATTTCTAAGTATTTATGGGATTTTTTATTAAGCCAAAAAGACCAATCTTTAATCCCAAAATTTTCAGGTTCTGGCAGTTCTGATTTTTCAGAACTGACAGTGGCCGGTCGACCGGGTCGGTCGACCGGACGTGCACAGACGTGCACGCCTGTGTGCACTGGAGAACGGTCGACCGTGCCGGTCGACCGCTTCAGAGAGCTTTGCTCTCAGGAAATCTCGGTCGACCGGGCCGGTCGACCGACAGAGAGTTTACTCTCTTCTCCAGTTGCGCGGTCGACCGGGACGGTCGACCGGAGGCTGCAACGGTCGGATTTTGACCGTTGCCGGTCGACCGGACCGGTCGACCGGAAGCTCTGACAGAGCCCAACGGTCAGATTTTTCTGGCCTCTATAAAAGGGGGTTTTGTTATTGTTTTGAGCTAAGATTTTAGGAGAGCTTTTGTCCAGATTTTCCCATTCCTTTCAGAAGGTTTTCTCCACAAAATTTGTGTGCAAATACTTCCAATCAAAAGGGAAGATTCATCAAGAGAGTGTAAAAGTGATTTCTTGTGTTTTTCACCATAATTCTTTTCCTTGCTTTCTCACAATCACTTGAGCTATCCATTGTCTATTATCCATAGGATTGTGTTGTGAGAGTTTGTAATTGGTGATCAAAGTGTTGTAGATCACCAAAGTTTTCATCTTTGTTCTTTTGAGGAGACGGGCAAGTGTGCTCGTGGTTGTTTAAGGGTTCGGGTGCGAACTCTTGTAGCTAGAGGTGCGGCCTCGACGAGCCGGTGGGCTTGTGGTGTGTAAGGGACTTTGGGAGTCCGAGGGCTTGTAGGTGTTGCGGCACCAAGGAGAGATCCGGTTGGATCGTGCATAGTGGAAATCCTTCGTGTGTCGAAGGCGGGGATGTAGAGCAAGTGTGCTCGAACCTCGAAACAAACCCTTTGTGTTTGCGATTGCTCACTCTTGCTCTCTTACTCTTTTTGTCTCACTTATATCTTGCATTACTTTATAGTCTTTATATCTTATATGCATGATATACCTTTGTGCTCATAATTGTTATATTGCTTGGGATTGTTATTAACACTAGTATTCAACCAAGAGAGCCAACGCGGCACCTCAACCCATTCAAGGGGAATCTAGAGGAGCTTGTCCAGAGCCTCGCAAGGGGAATTCGGCAACACTCTTGTGTTATACATAAGTGTTTAATTAAAAGAAGTTTTATTTGATCAACTTAGTTTTAATTCCGCATTAATTGTTCATAAGTGACCATTAGATTAGCCATCACCTATTCACCCCCCCTCTAGGTGAACTTACAAGTATCAACATCATCCACCACCCAATCCTTCAGACAAAAGACTTTCTGATTTGGAGAAAATGATAGAGACCTTATCTAAGAACCAAGCTTCTATGATGAACAGTCAGCAGCAGGATATGAATAAATTGCAAATTCAAATAGGGCAGTTGGCTAACTCTTTGACTGAAAGACAAAAAGGAATGCTGCCTAGCCAACCTGTGCCAAATCCCAAAGCCCATTTTCCTCTGCATGAAGTTGAAGACTTGGGACCCAGCCAATGCCAAGCCATTCAAATCCTTAGATCTGGGAAACGTGTAGATAATAAGGTTTCAAATCATTCTCCCAAATCTGTGCCAATGCCACCACCTTCTGTTCCAATCCAGCCTATGCAAGACATTCCTTCATCAAGCACACATCCATCCACTTCCCAGTCAAAAGGAAAAGAGAAAGTTGATGAGCAAACATATAAGCCTGTTGTTCCATTCCCAAATAGGCTTACAAATCACAAGATGAATGCTCACATGGAGAAGATAAGAGAGATATTCAATCAAGTACAAATCAATGTCCCTCTCTTAGATGCTATTCAACAGGTCCCATCCTACGCCAAGTTTCTGAAAGAAATGTGTACAAAAAAGAGAAAAGCAAGTGTCCCGAAGAAAGTCTTTCTGGCTTCCAACATAAGTGAACTGCTCAATGGTCCAATCCCTGTGAAATACAAAGATCCAGGGAGCCCTACCATTTCTTGTATCATAGGGCAGACCACTATAAATAGGGCTTTGCTTGACTTGGGCGCAAGCATAAATCTTCTCCCCTTTTCCGTCTATCAGCAGTTAGGGTTAGGTAACCTTCGTCCTACCCAGATGACAATTCAATTGGCCGACCGCTCTGTAAAGATTCCCAAGGGGGAAATTACAGATGTTTTTGATACGGGTCGGGGAATTCATTTACCCCGTGGACTTTGTTGTTCTTGAAACACAGCCCGTACAAAATCACAGAGCGCAAACACCTGTCATTCTCGGACGTCCTTTCTTAGCCACCGCAAATGCAATAATCAATTGCCGAAATGGATCGATGCGGTTAACATTCAGAGATATGACGAAAGAGGTGAATGTCTTCCATCTGGGGAAGCAGCCAAGGGATGTGGATCATGATTCTTTTGAAGTGAACTTGATTGAAGGACTGACCAGTGAACATGTGGAGGAAATTGAGTATGCGTCTGAAGAGGAGTTTGAGTTGGAGTCGGATGACTTCAACCTGGATCAGATTGTTGGATCAAATGTTGAACGGACCTCTAATTCCACACCTATTCTTCCCTTGCACCATGAGCAACCAGTTTTAGATCCTGTCCCTTCTTCTGAGCTTAAAACTCTTCCCAATCATCTTAAGTACAAGTACCTGGATGAGAAGGAATCCTTTCCGGTAATCATTGCATCAAATCTTACTGAGCAACAAGAAGAGGACCTTCTGAATGTGTTAAGGGAAAATAAAGAGGCCATTGGTTGGACCATGGCTGACATCAAGGGAATTAGTCCTACCATTGTTCAACACAGAATTCATCTGACGGAAGATGCTAAACCGAAACGAGACCCACAGCGCAGACTTAACCCCATTATGCAAGAAGCTGTTAGATCTGAGATTTTGAAACTATTAGACAATGGGATTATCTATCCTATATCTGATAGTCAGTGGGTAAGTCCAGTCCATGCTGTGCCTAAGAAAGCTGGGTTTACTGTGGTGGAAAATGAGAATAAAGAATTGATACAAACACGTCTTCCAACGAAGATTAGAGTTTGTATTGATTATAGGAAGTTGAACACCGCCACACGTAAAGACCACTTTCCACTTCCATTCATTGATCAAATGTTGGAGAGATTGGCGGGACACGAGTACTATTGTTTCCTGGATGGATATTCAGGATATAATCAAATCCCAATCGCTCCCGAAGACCAAGAGAAAACGACCTTCACCTGTCCCTTTGGAACGTTTGCGTACCGAAGGATGCCCTTTGGCCTTTGCAATGCTCCTGCAACGTTTCAACGTTGTATGTTGAGCCTATTCTCGGACATGGTGGAGAAATTTTTGGAAATTTTCATGGATGACTTTTCAATCTATGGGGATTCTTTTGAGCAATGCTTGTACCATCTGAAGCTGGTTTTACAACGATGCATGGAGAAAAATTTGACACTTAACTGGGAAAAGTGTCATTTTATGGTCAAGCAAGGAATAGTGCTTGGGCACAAGGTATCAAGAATAGGAATTGAGGTGGACAAGTCGAAAGTGGAAGTCATTACAAAGCTCACTGAACCTACATGTTTAAAGGACATTAGATCATTCTTAGGGCACGCCGACTTCTATAGACGATTCATTCAAGGGTTTAGCAACATTGCAAGACCCTTGACAAATCTCTTAGGAAAGGATGTACCCTTTATCTTTGATGAAGAATGTCAAAAATCTTGGAGAGAGCTTAAGGATAGACTTGTCTCAGCACCGATCATCTCTGCACCAGATTGGACCAAGCCTTTTGAGATTATGTGTGACGCCTCAGACTTTGCTATAGGCGCTGTTTTAGGACAGCGTATTGATAATAGGCAACACGTGATCTATTATGCTAGCAGAACGCTAAACGATACCCAACTCAATTACACGACCACTGAAAAGGAATTTTTAGCAGTTGTCTTTGCGTTGGAGAAATTCCGTCAATATCTGCTAGGGTCCAGAACTGTTATTTTTACTGATCACTCCGCCCTAAAATACTTGATGCAAAAGAAGGATGCTAAGGCAAGATTGATTCGTTGGATACTTCTTTTGCAAGAGTTTGATTTGGAAATAAAAGATAAAAAGGGCGTTGAGATGTGGTTGCGGATCACTTGTCGAGAATCCCGAACGCACCTAAGGAGAGTATACCGATTAACGATGATTTTCCTGACGAGCATATTTTTGAGATACATGGAGAGCCCTGGTATGCTGATATAGTAAACTACCTTGCTACCAGGCAAATACCTTCCCATTGGTCAGGACAAGAAAAACATCGTTTTCTGCGCCAAATGCGATTCTTCTTTTGGGATGAACCATATTTATTCAAGTACTGTCCTGACCAAATCATACGTAGATGCCTTCCTGAGGATGAACATCAGAGTGTATTGACATTTTGTCACAAGTTAGCTTGCGGTGGACATTTTGGTCCACGGAAAACTGCCGAGAAAGTGCTTCAGAGTGGATTCTATTGGCCCACTCTCTTTAAGGATGCTCATAATTTTTGCAAGCTTTGTGATAAGTGTCAGATGACGGGTCGTATCACACAGAAAGACATGATGCCCCTCACACCCATCTTGGAAGTCGAAATTTTCGACCTCTGGGGCATCGATTTTATGGGACCCTTTCCTCTGTCTTACGGTAACCAATACATTTTGGTAGCCGTAGATTATGTTTCTAAATGGGCTGAAGCGATTCCAACACGGACTAATGATAACCATGTTGTCATCAAGTTTTTAAGAGACTACATCATCTCTCGCTTTGGAGCCCCCCGTGCGATAATAAGTGATAATGGGAGTCATTTTTGCAATAGGGCTTTTGAAGCCCTGATGCGCAAGTATTATATCACTCACAAATTATCCACGGCTTACCATCCTCAAACCAATGGGCAAGTTGAAGTAACGAATAGACAGATAAAACTCATTTTGGAGAAAACCGTAGGACAGAACCGTAAGGATTGGTCCATCAAACTCACTGATGCCTTATGGGCATACAGGACCGCTTACAAGACTGTCCTCGGTATGTCTCCATATCGAGTTGTATTTGGGAAACCTTGTCACTTGCCTGTTGAATTAGAACACCGAGCTATGTGGGCTTTAAAGCAGCTAAATTTGAATTTGGATAAAGCCGGTGCTTTAAGGAAATTACAAATATCCGAGCTTGAGGAGCTGAGAAATGAGGTATATGACAATGCTCGGATCACCAAGCATAGAACCAAGCTGTTTCACGATAGATCCATTCACAGGAAAAATTTTGTCACTGGACAAAAGGTTCTATTATACAATTCACGGCTCCATCTTTTCCCTGGTAAACTGAGAACCAGGTGGTCGGGGCCATTCATTGTGCAGACTGTTTTTTCCCATGGTGCAATTGAGATTCTTGACCCGAATAATGGCAACAAATTTACTGTGAACGGTCAACGTCTCAAGCCATTCTTTACCACTGATTCCTTGTCACATGAAGTTCATGAACTGGATCTTTGTGACCCAGTTTATTTGTGACAATCCCATCTGTATAGTTCCCAAGCATTTTCTTGGATATCATTTTTTGGGACCATACTTGTAAATAATTTTCTTTTCCACTTTTTGTAAATAATAATAATAAAAAAAATAAAAAAATAAATAGGGATTTTTGTGCATATAAAGTTTCACATTCCTAGGAATTTCTTTTCCCTAGGATTCCTTTCACTTTCAAATTCCTTTGACCTAGGGTTGTAAATAGAACTTTGACCTAGGGATAAAATTGGAAAAGTCCCTTTACCCATTCCCTATAAATACTCTCCTCACTTACTGTTCTCCCTCAAACGCAGACATCTTTCAAGATCCAGATCTCTCCTTCCAGAGCTAACCTCTGCAAATTTTTCCCTTCTCCAAATTCCTCAAATCTGCCGCAAAAATCCTTTTCTAACCGCAAATTTGCGGCAATCCGGCCATCTCTGGTGCCCAGAAAAAGTCTACGGGGTTGATTTCTTTTGTTAGTGGCAGATCCAGAGCAACACTTCTAGAATCTGTCCCGGGTGCCTTCTGCACAACTGATTTGGATTTCCCCCCACGATCTCCGGGGGTGGTTTGCATTTTTCTTACTCAAATCCATTGTTTAAGTTCAATCATCATACATGGCCCCAAGCTTGTTTGTAGAAAGGGATTTTTCAGTGCTTTTGAATGATATTGGGGGATATGGGCATATCTTTGTGGATAGAATACGTGCATGGAATTGGTACTCTTTGGTTTATAGTCACAATGACCATGATGCATATTATTGCCCGGATATTGTCACTACTTTTTACAACTCAATTGACCATGCATCAGTAAATCATGACATGTACCAATTTGTATCTCACATGCCATTCGGTGATATCTTTGTCACCATCCCACTTATTGCTGAAGTTACTAATGTCCCCAGTTATCCCCACCATACGGAACCCTTGCCATTGATTGATTATATGCCCATCATGGGGATCCGTTGTACCATTCAGGACCGTGGGCTCAAAGCCAATACGGCCTTCCGAAATGTTCATTGCATTGAACGCTGGGTCCAACGCAATATTTTAGGGCTTGAGCACCAATCGTCCTATAATAGACCTGTGTTGCAAGTAATCCATGATTTAATGACACATACCCACACGGTCTGTTTAAATAGGGTCATCTTCCGTGCCATTATTGACAATTCCTCCCGCACTTGGGGTGCAAAATATTCCCATGCCATATTAATCACACGTCTGTGTAAAAATTTTATGTCAGACGATGTCTTTAATACCTTTGACCGAGTGCCTGTTACTATAGAAAGACCCACAAGCTCGTATAATGGTTGTTTGCAGGCACTATGGACACCTATTGCACAACCTGAAAATGAACCTGTGGAGGTTGATTCGGAGGAAAGTTTAGAAGAAATTGATGATCCCGAATTTTGGAGGCAGGAACCCCCACTGATTCACGATCCTTCATGTCCACCATAAGGAAGGGCATGAAGAAGATTTTTAAGGGACAGGTCCGGCTCAGAAAGAGGGTAGAGGAGCAATCCTCTCGATTAAGTAGTATAGAGGCAGCTTTGCGGAGATCACAGTCAGCTGGACTTAGCACCCCTGCGGGTCCAAAACGACAGAGGGAGTAGTTTTTCCATTACCTATTTCATGCATGGTTTTATCTTGCATGCATTGGGGACAATGCATGAGATAGGTATGGGGGGGTAGCTAACATAGGATTTTCACTTATTTTTTTTTTTTAGTTTTTTATTTTTTTTAGGATTTTTATTTCTAGATGTTTACTTTTCTTTTAGATTTTCCACTTTCTTTTTAGATTTTACTTTTTCTTTTAGAAAAATAAAAAAATATATAAAAAAGAAGAAGAAATTCTTTGATCCATGTCTAAAGAATCAAACTTGAAATTTAGGGATTAAGGAAGCTCTAAATTAGGATTTCTAAATATAAGTTGAAAAGAGGAGTTTTGTTAGATTTTTAGGTTAAGTAATAAAAGGATTAGAAAAATTACTAGATTTTAATTCTTTCTTTAGGATATAAACATTGAACATATTGAAGGATTAATCAAAGACTTTGTGATTTTAGTTACACATATATATAAAAAAAATATATATGAATATAAATAAACCACTAATTAAGCTGGTAGGTAGTGCCTTAAGAAGCATTACCCATCACGCCTAAAGGTGGTCAAAAAAAAAAAGAAAAAAAAAGAAGAAAAAAAAATACTTAACTACTGATTAAGCTGGTAGGTAGTGCCTTAAGAAGCATTACCAATCACGCCTAAAGGTGGTCAAAGAAGAAAAAAAAAAAAGATACTTAACTACTGATTAAGCTGGTAGGTATTGCCTCAAGAAGCATTACCAATCACGCCTAAAAGTGGTTAAGTCCTTAAATTCCTAAGTGGCCTAGTTTACTCGAGTCATCGAACCCTTAGGGATGTTTTCTCATCTGATGCCCTAAAACCATCTGGTTTGGGAGTCATCGGTAAGAGACTCGCTACATGGGTAAACTAGAAAACCTAAGGATGCTAAGGGAATGTAAATAAATAAACATTGTAAATAAATAAAAAAAAATTATATATATTAGTAAATAAATGAACTTAGTCTAAGAAAGATCCTTCATATTCATAGATGTATATATCCTAGGATTGATGCAAAATCCGATTTTTGATCTTTTCCCTAAAATCTTAACCTAAGATGAAAACATAACTCCAAATAGATACTTATAAGAGGAATGAAAAATTTAGAATAACCTAAAACCTATAGATCAAGTTAGAATCTTTAAAACATGGATCAAAAATTTCACTAACCCTTTTCTTTTTCTTTATGGATTTTGTGGGTGCAATCCGCTGAAAACCCTCAGGAGACAACACTCCTCCTCTAGGGTAACCTAGAGGTTTAACGGCTTGTTGCACGTGCCCAGTGCAATCGTGTCACCTACGAAAGTAGTGTAATAAATTAGTTAGGATTTTTTTCTTTTTTCTTTTCCTTTCTTTTTGCTCGGGGACGAGCAAAAGTTAGGTATGGGGGTGTGATTGTTCTACATATTTACATATTTTACCACTTTCATACTATGCATTTTGTAAATAATATGTGATTTCTTACCCATTTTCTCTCTATTTTTACAGGTCCACAACTTAAAAGAGAAAAGCCAATTAATCACTTTAATTAGCAATAATTAAAAGTGATTAAATCCATAATCCCAAAAGAGCCAAGATTTGAATTTGGATTCAGTTGAGATCCGCGCGCCCATAGGATCTTCCAGAAGGCCACGTGGCTAACCAACTAACTACCAGATCACAACAGAAAATCTGGGCTCAACGGCCCAGATTTTGCCGCAAAAACTGCCAGATCCTTGTGGATCTGCGGCAGTTATGAGTTAGTTGGAGACCGGATTTTGCGCCAACGGCCAGGGCTCTAGATGCTTCTCTAGGATGGCTATAAATAGAGGACCAAGGTCTGTGCGTGAAGATAGAGAAGAGAGAGAAGAAAATAGGGGAAAATTCTTGTATTTTTGTTTTCTCCTAGGTTTTTACACTTCATCTTCTTCCTCCTAGAGATCTTGACAAAAGTGAGGAGAGAGTGCTGTTTGAGAGCTTGTACCAAGAAAGTGACATTCTTGTAGCCAAGGATTAATCAAAAGGACTCCATTCTTCACTTTGCAAAGCTCTAGTATGTTGTACTTTACCTTACTTTAAATTCTTGCTTTGATTCTAGTTCAATTCTATTGCTTGTGTTTTGTTGCTTTACTTCATGAATAGTTGTGTTGTTTCTAGTGTAATGGCTAGCTAGATCTTTATTACATGGCTAGCTAAGAACTTGCCTAGCTAACTTCTATCTCCTTGGATGATGCTTATCTTTATACTTGCATTGTGAACACTTCTATAACTTACCAAGAAGTAGAGTTGATTTCCCTTGACAATTACTTGTTCATCCCACCTATGACTCATGTGTGCCTCATTTAGAGCCTTGTCTAGAACAAGAGCCTTTGATGGAACATGAGGATAGTTCACCTACATATGCTACTTGTAAGAACAACTTCCCTACTTCAAGCTACTAGTTGTTGTTATGTCTTGAATGTTTGAATGAACGTTGTATCTTCTCTTTAGAATCTTTGAGTGTCACTTCTAGATTTCATCAATTGAATATCTATCTAAGAGAGCCAATGACTCATTGTGAGGCTTCAAGCTAGAACAAGAGAACACTCATCTTCAAGAAGGTAAAGAACTTGAACAAACAAGCAAGTTACATCATCAATTGCCAATGAGTCAATACGAGGCAACAAAGCATCACCATTGAGTATAGCAAGTTAGCAATGAGGTCAAGTTAGCTAGCCATGTATCTTATCATCTAAAGTTTTTCCAACACTCTCTTTACTAGTTTCTTTGTCTTTACAACACACTTCCACTTCACTCAAGTTCTTTTTGGTTTCTTTTTACATAATGCACACATCCACCATTTCTTTTCTTCTTGCACTTGTGTAATTACATAGAAGTTTCTTCGTCTTTTTGCTTCACTTTGAAAACCGTAACGCTTCCATTGCTAGCTCTCCCGGAAGATCGACCCGGTATAGCCATACTATATCGGAGATTGGAAAGAGTTTATTGATCTTTAAATACAATTGAGGAGTAAACAAACATCAAGGTTAACTCTAAACCTCTTCTCCTTAACTGAATAATTGTGCAAGAACTTTACATTACTCTTTTCCGATCAGCTTTCAAAAATTTAAAACAAAAAATTGAGAAAAGAGAATGAGTTTTTGAAAAATAAATTGGATATAGTTTTTAAATAAAAATAGGACTTATCTATTTGTTTTGAAAAATCTAAGAATGATTTTGATTCTCACGAACATATTTACAAGGGCAAAAGCCCTAAAATTGTTTTTGACCAAAATGTTGATAATTTGAAAAATAGAATGAATGTTTTAGATGTGAATTTAAAAAATGTGCTTTTGACATGAAGAAAATTGACTCTTTGTTTCCAAAGGGAAAAACCGAAAAGAAACATGCACCACAAACACACACTAAGCATGTACACAACGCACAACACACATATTGCTCACATTTAAGGTAAGATGTACACTTGTACATATTGTGACCGCAAAGGGCATCTTTCATAGTTTTGTTATTCAAGATTAAATTTGAAGAATAATAATATTTGAGTTCGAAAAATAACCCTCAAGAATTCAAAAAGATATGAGTACCAAAGAACACACTGAATTTAATTAATGTGGATATGTCCTCCTCTAAGACTTCGGGGGAGGTAGTGCCTTGGTGGCGAATGCATTTGGAGTTTGAAGGATAAACAAATTTGTTGCATCTCTATCAAGGAAGCAAGATGGGAAAACACCACCTTAAAAATAGAGATTGCTTGCTTAAATCTTATCGATAACATCTCCAATTTTGTTAAGCTTACATTGCTTGCATGTTCATGATATTAGTCTAGACTCTATACATGTTATCCATGCTTCAGTTATTTGACTACTTTCATGTATGTGTAGGAGTTTGAATTTATATAATTTTGATGATTTAAATTGTTGTTCATATAATAAAATGTTTCAATTTCAATTGATATGATTTCATGTTGTTTATATAGAATGCATATCATGATGATAATGCAGACTCTATATGTGTTTTCCATACTTAATGCCTATGAGTTGTATTTGTTATCATATATGTTTTCATTTTGATATAAACATATATGTGTATTTTTGAAAAAAATTCTATAGTATATTTATCTCATTTATTAAGCATAAAAATAACAAAATAATTGTGCACCTCATTCTTAGTTTAGAGAAATGATGAGGAGAAGTTCAGAGCCAGTCAAGGGTATAGGGCTTCATTTCTTAATTTTTAAATGGCTTAATTTATGATTTAAATATTAGTATGATTTATATGTGAGTTTTTATAACATTTTTAACAAATTAGTTATGCAAGTATTTCTTTGCTAGACAAAATCATCTTTCAAAATATTTTTAATCTATTAAGTATGATTCTACAAATTTACTTCATTTCGTTTTCAATAAAAACCTAGTTTTTAAATTCAAAATTTTTGTGTTGGGGGTAGTTCCAGTCGACCGAGCACTGAGAGAGGCTAGTACTCTCGTCTTGGTCGACCGCATAGTCAGCCGATTTAGAAACTCAATATTCTCAGGTTTTCTCGGTCGATTGACTGGTCGACCGACTGAGAAGTACAAAATTCTCGGGTAATCTTGGTCGACCGATAGTCGATTTGACGTATTTATGGTTGTTTTCAAAACCCTAGATTCATTTATTCTCTCCTTTTCCTTTTTCTCTGCCGACTCTTCCCCCAAACCCATCAATTTTTTCTCTCATATTCATCCACCTCTCATCAAATTTCTTTAAGATTTTTTCTATAGCACTTGGGCTCAGCATATTGAAGTTATCTGTGGAGGAATTTTGCTACATCTTTTGGTATATTTATCCAATCCTTTTTCTCCTTAAATTTCAACTATTTTTTACTTCAATTGCCCATTTATTTTCAATCTATCATCATGTCAGGAAAGAGACCTAGGCACGATAAGTCCGAAAAATCCAAGAAATCTGATTCTAGATCTAAATTCTCTACCCGTGGTCCTTTTATTTCACAGAATGCAAAATACAAGTATTCCATTCTTTGCGAAAAGCAGATTATCTCAGGAAGAGCAGTGGTGCTTAACGACTTTGAGCTCCTCAATGTTGCTTAAAGTTTTAGAGCCAATTCCTTAGAAAATCTTGTCACCATCAAAGAGCAAGTGTATCCCGATCTAGTTTATGTCTCTTATTCTAACTTATACTTTAGAGAAAATTTTATCCACTCTCGTGTCAAAAATATTGATATTGACATCTTTCTAGAAGGATTTCTAGAATTCTTCACGTATCGTGCGAGGGTGTTGATGTTTTTCATCTTGATTTTGATGACTTTGAGTATCTAAATGGTGAGATTGCTCTCACCGCCACCCGATTACTTCACGATGGTGATAATCCAGGGTTGGTAAAGAATGAGTAGGTGAAATACCCACTCATCGCCCAAGTTCTTACTAAGATTGTAGTTTTCAATCTTCTTCCAAAATTGGGCTGTCACGTCCCGCTTCCCAAAATACGCTAGAGCAGAAACGCGACGGTGACGCAATACACAAGAAAACTATCTCACATATACACGCTAAGTCTTAAGTAACCCGAATAAGCTATATGAATCTACTAAAATGAAAATAACATATATAAATGTCCATATATGATGATACATGAAATAAAAATGGAATAAAAGCTAAGTCTGATATACAGAAATCAAAGAAACTACAGAAACATGAATAAAGAAGAGGCAAGAATACCAAAATTAAATAGAGAGAAACTCTGGGTCCTCGCAGCATATACGAGCTCATTAACACCTGATTAATGAAATAAAACATCCAATCTGGATGTGCAAATTCAGGGTCGTCAGAAAGCGGCCTAATGAGTGTATAAAAAAGGAGGAAAGGTGCTCGTACATATAATTAGTGTGTATACAATAATAATATGTCTAAAACTGTTAATAGAAGATAACTGAATGATAGCATGAACAAGACTATGAAAGAATTATAACTCATATCATAGTAAAAGGAAACAATTGATGACAAGATGTGTAATCTAGCATATGTCACTAGTCTGGTTGGTTATTATTAACCTAATTAATATAGTACTTAGTTGTGTCCCCATGACACAACTATTTTTTCACATATCAAATAAGATTATCGTTGTTATAACTGTCTGCTAATGTAGTGTATGTGTTTTGAAAGGGTACCGTGCATGCCCGGTATCATAGTCTAACACCCCTGGTGCTGAACCAGAATAAGTCGTAAGGCTTTAATAACTGAGATCACAACTCCACATGAAAAAGGCAACTAGTGTAGTGCCATAATCCGGGCATAACCCTAACAATTGACAACTAAATAACTAAGTAGCCAATACTATCTTGCTTCCCCATGGTGGAAACAACTCGATATACTATCATAAGTTCTTCCAAAATACACGATGCACTATCAGATAATTACCCATTTCCCTCAGGTTATGATATCTTTTATTAATAAGCATATAATATAATTATTATTAAAAGTAAACGATATCTCCAACCACTACTGAGGTTAATACTAGCTGATATTAGACGACTGACAAATAATAACTGACATCTGAAATAGAATACTGGAGATATACAGTTACTAATCACAATGGTGCACTAATCACTGATAACTGATACTGATATCAGACAACTAGTATAAATTCTGAAGTACGAGATCACCGATATCAACTAGATCACTACCATAATACATATTTGTATCTCTATAACTAAATAATTGCAATAACTAGGAACCAGTTATGAAGTGAATCATCGAATATCCTGTAGATCATTTTAAATCAACAAATGCTGAAATCATAACCGAATAGTGAATATCCTCAAACATATGATATAGAATATCCACTTCTGATACTCAACCAACAAACTCATCCATACTCAGATAATAGAATCAGGGATAAATCAAAAAATACTCTCAATCAATAATCCAAAAGTCATCTGTCTTATCTGAATTCCATTCAAGATCCAAGGAAAAGAACACAAATCTCATATCAATTCTAACTCTAACTAATTCTATAAACCGATCCAAGCATGGAAATCTAGCCTTTTGATGAAGGAAATCATATCAATATGTCATCAATATGCAAATGAATTCTTATTTAAATAATTTTCAATTAAGGGATATCAAATCCGATAAGTATTCCACATAAAATATGAATCTATCCTCAAATATGAATTAGACCAGCTAACCAGTTGATCGAATCAAGTCACTATCTAAGATGTATTAATACTGGCCTAAGCCAATAGCGGTGAACTACTAACACATGAAATGACGCTGATAAATGCTCATATCAACAAAATAAATAAGGTGAACACTCAATGATGCCTCTTAAAATGATACAGGTAATCATACTGGCAAAATATATCAATCGTTCACATGAAATAATACGATTAATATATAAATATTTTTCATTGATTTGCAAAGGAGAAACTTACAAAATTATTGTAGAAAATTACAAGTAATTAAATAAGGGAATTAAAAAAATCTTCTACTGAGATTTCTGAAAAAGTGTGTCAGTGGAAGTCTGGTGAGCGCGTGACCACTTTGTTTCATTGACAATGCGAGCAATCGATCTTCGAATATTACTACTTGAGAATTCCTTCTCGCCTTATTCCGAGATTCCTTGATAGAGTAAGATCTTAAGGTATTAGCACCCTGAATTTATTCTTGTATGATTAGAGAAGTGATTCTCTGAATTTTTGAAAGCGAGAGAGCAGATCTCTCGTTAGCTTAAGCTTTGAAGCCATCAAAGAAAATTTATATTCTTCAAAAAGCCCTCTTGGACTTGAATTTCTTCAAGACCCCGATCCTATCCTACTAGAAGGCTATTTATAGGCTCATTAGAGAGTTATGATTCCCTTGATTGTCTCATCTTAAGGAGGAATCATGAGTGTAATTACCCATTAATCTCCCCCACTAACTTAGTGGAGCAGTTATCTTAAATTCAGTGGAGGCGAGGCTAGCCTGTTCAGGCGAGGCTAACTCGGTAAGGCGAGGCTAGCCAGTTTAAGAGAGGCTATACAGTTGAGGCGAGGCTAGCCTGTGAAGACGAGGTTAGCCTTTTCAGGCAGGCTAACCAGTGAAGGCAAGGCTAGCCAGTTGAAGCGAGGCTAGATAAAGTTTCAGGCGAAGCTTAGACAAAGGTTCAGGTGAAGATAGACAAAGGTTCAGGCGAAGCTATAAGTTAGCCTACAGCGGAGCTAAGCCAAACTTCAGACGAAGCTATCATAGAGCTTCAGGCGAAGCTATCAATTAGCTCTTTAAATAGAACTGTGCTATGCTTCGAGACGAAGCTAGCAAGATTAGCTTCAGGCAAAGCTAGGAGTCAGCTCACTGCAGAGCTATGTAAAGCTTTATGTGAAGCTAGAAACTTAGCCTTTTAGTGAGGCTATAAAGCTTCAAGAGAAGCTAGCTCTTTTGGGCTCATGCGAGGCCAAGTGTTGAACTGACTTAGCTTCATAGGCCTGCTTAGGCCTCTTCAAAGGCAATATTTGGCCAGTGTCTGCTCCACAGGATCAGTAGGGTCCAAGTTACTGCTTTATCCCTCGGGGAGTCGTCAGCTTGTATACGACTCGTCTTTTGTAAATGTCGACAAGTTAGGCATTTTTCAGACCGGTTAAAGTGTTGTTTGGGAGTTTATCTTTTTGGGGTGTCAGCAAAACCCCTTTCAAAGTTTTCACAAATCCGTGACGGATTGGTGCGAATTTCGAAACACTTTGAACTCATGACCGAAATTATTCAGAGGTTAGCAACGTGATAAAATCAGTCTAATGTAAAAGAATCCACTGGGGATAAAAGAGGGTAGATCTAGGAACCCGTATGTTCAGAGGCAATGTGGACATAATATGTTAGGGATCGCCAGAAAGAGGGTTCATTATTTAAAGGCGATAAACTAAACACAACATCGAGAATACTCCCTACCAGACTTGAAAGTTAAATCTGCGTATTTGTCCGTTCAAAGGTGACAAACTGGACATAACTGATTAGGATCACCAGAGATGAAGCTTTGTCATTCAGAGGTGACAAACTAGATATAACGACAAAGAAGGGTGAGATTAGATATTCGTCAGTTCGGAGGTGCCGAACTAGATATAACCGAATAGAAATTTCCAAACTTGGAGTATTTACTACTCACATGTGACGAATTGGACATAACAGTAAACAAAAAGTTGAACTCGGCTTTAAGGACCCGTCTATTAAGAGGTGATGAACTGGACATGATAGACTAAGGTACACTAAATTTCGAATCCAATGCCAGATGTAGTCATATTAACTTAGCAACTAGCCCACTGGCGACTGCAAGGGTGAATTGGATCTGGGTATCCGTCGATTCAGATGTAATTTGGACATGGCCAATTAAGAGACAACAGGCTCACAATCTGGTGTTCAGAGGTCATAGTGTTAACTTGACAGCTAGTCCACTGGGGACTGCAAGAGTGAGATCTGGAATCTGTCAGTTCAAAGGTGACAAACTGGACGTACCTGACCAGACTCAGAATTTTGTCGTTCAGAGGTGACGAACTAGACATGACGACAAAAGAGAAGTCCAAACTGGACTAGAGGATGAGACTTGATTATCTATCGGTTCAGAGGTGATTGACTGGACATGACCGATTGAGAAGCCACTAAGCTCAGAGCCTTATTGTTCAGATGTGATAAACTAGACATGATGGTAAAGGGAGAAGTCCCTATCGGATAGGGAGATGGGACTAGTTATCTGTCAGTTCAGAGGAGATTGACTAGATATGACCGACTGATTCCAGAGCCCTTACTGTTCAGAAGTGGTGAACTGGACATGACAACAAGAGAAATAATTCTGCTAGGGGGAATAGGACTTGATTATAAACTCCATGGGAAAATCAGTGCTTCATTGGAGAATTTTTTTAAGAAATTCTTAGAGGTATAATGTTAACGTAACAACCGAAGAATCCACTGGGGACTGAAAAGGGTAATAATAAACTTCGAGGGGAATCTATTAGAAACTCGCTGGGGAGTTAGAAAATGAATCTCATGAGAGATTATAGAGAGTTTAACATTCTCTAAGATATTAGAGGTAATTGTTAACGTGACATAAAAAACTCTATGGGGATTCGATAGTGAGATGATTGTTTCCTGAAAAGTTGTCAGAGATAATCATTAACATAATAATCAAATTCTTTGCTGGGGAATTAGAAGGAGATTTTGTCCGAAGCGAACGCGATAAATTCGCAGTCGGGGATTTTGAAATGACTTGTCAGAGGTGTGATGTCAACTTGATAAGAATTCATTTACTATTAGAGGTGGGATGTTGAACATAACAGTAAATTGGGTGGACCTGTCACTCTATTTATAGAGAATGACAAGTGGAGTTTGATCCATGGGGATATTTAACTCTTCCTGTCAAAGGTGTAAGTTTTAATATACAGTTTGAACTAGTGATTCATCTCATTAAGGAAATGAACACTACTTTTTGTGGTCCTACCATTCCATGGACGAGAATTGATAAGGGGTTTTGGAGTAAAGAGGGGATCAGATCCCTAGGATTTTTAGCAAATCCTCGGCTATCAATGAGTTTGGCGTACCTTTACCAACTACTGTTTAGGTTGGGCTAGCCATGCCATTCCTCTTAGTATGATAAGTTGTTGAGAACTTTACATTAAGTTTAGAAGCCAATGTTTTCCTCTAGTCTCATTCACTGAAGGCCTCGGATCGTGTCACGTGAAATGATCATTTTTGTATTCCACTGGTGACCTTTAAAATCTCGCTGGAGATTAAAGAGTTAAGTCTAAACTTTGTGTGAAATTTGTCGGGTAGATCGACATTCCTCGTGGAACATCACCTTTTGTTCATCAAGAATCTAGTTCTCAGCTAATCGTCGCGTCTAGATATGGAGTACAAACTTCACAGGGAATATATCGAGTAAGTCGAGATTTCTCGTGGAGTTTCACTTTTGTTCATCATAATCAAGACTCTAGTCATAGTTGATCATCGAATATGGACATGAATATGGAAACACTAGAAAAGTCATGCAAGGATGCATCACGAACCTTCTTCGATGAATTCGGCTCGTTCATGATTGTCGTGAAGCCGACCTGATTTGCCAAAAGAAGAATGCAGAGATGGTTGAAATTGATTCCACCTGGAAAAATGAACTCTTTGAGGAGATGAAATAGTCGGACGAGTCCGACTTGATGATCAGAGTGTAGTATTAACGTTATCATGGATAGCACTTATCGTTGACTGGCATTAGGAGTGTGTCACCATTTGGATTTGCTAAGCGATAAGCTCCACTCAAGTAGACTGTCTCTACTACAAAAGGTTGTTTCCATTTGGTTGGTAGAATGATATATTCCGACCCCCTACGTGTTTTCTGACATTGTTGGCTGTTGTGACTGTCAGAGGTTTGGTTGTACTGTCGAATTATTATTTGTTAGACCTAGTGCCTGTCGGCTATCAAATAGCGGCTGAGACGGTTGTATCCTCTTAAGAGCTGCTGAGAGGATTTGCTAGTGCGATGTCATCTGCTGCGAGAGATATTGTAAGTGCCTTTAACTTTGGACTGGCTTGAGTTTCATTATTTTAGCTGTTGATGGGATAAGACCCATAGCTTTTGAAAGTAGAGTTGACTACCCCCATACTCGCTTTCAGGAAAAGGATTAGGCAGTGGCCTTTTTATATTCTAACTTCAGAGTCAAAATACTGCTTCAATCAGTGCTTGAATTTTGTCCGTAAGGATATTGCACCTACAAGTAGGATGATGAACCATCCAATTAAAAAGATAATAGTTGGGATTGTTCGTTCGTCCCACTTCATCTGAGTGTCTAGCCTCTGGCAACTTGAGCTCATTGCACTTGTTGAGCAAGTGAAAGATTGTCACCACATGCTCATCCTTGAAAGAGTATTATTTCTGATACTCTATTGTTCTGTCAGAGTTACCCTTCTTTGATTGAGTTCCTTCATATACTTCCAATGCTGATGTATTAGAAGATTCAGTCATGTTATGGCTTCTATTGATTCCCCACTTGCTTTTGGGGATCTCAAACTTTTTAGCTGATTCTCAGCTATCTTGGCTTGTTCAACAAGCTCCTTCTAAGTGTGGACTTTGACGGCTCCTATGTGAACTTTCACTTTATCGAGGAAGTTATGCCTACATGTTTTAAATAACATAGGCAAAGACATGCCTGCAGGGCACATAAGAGAAAGGTTACAGAACCTCTCTATGTAATCCCGTACAGATTCTCCTCCTTTCTGGACTGTTGAGAGGAGTCTGTCCATGGCCACCTCGGTATCATCTTTGTAAAATCAGGAGAGAAACTGAATTTTCAGGTCTACCCAAGAATTGATTGAGCCATTTGGAAGGCCCCTAAACCAGTCAAAGGCTACCCCCTTGAGAGTACTAATGAATAATCTGGTCATGATTGCGTCGTTATCTATTACATTACAGGTTTACAATTGGAAGCAATAGATGTGCTGACTGGGGGAGCTCTTGTCATCGTACATGTGCAATGTAGGTGGCTTGAATTTTGGTGGATATGGAATAGAGTCCCATTCCAATGGGTAGGGACGCGTCATCCCCGCTTTCTTCAGTTCATCCCTTTGAGCCACGGATGCAATCTAAGCTTGGATGTCTTTGATCACTTTTGCATCGATTGAAGAGCCCTCCTTTGAATGCTTGGTCTTAGGAGGTTCATTGTTGTTGTTCTCCTTACTTTTGTGCTTACTACCGGTTGTGTTATTATTGTTCCGGTACACCAGGAGCTGAGCCAACATTTTTTTGGATGTTGTCCAAGGCTTTTTGTTGGGCCTTGGAAGTTTGCTCCTATACTTCCAAGCGAGTACGGAGATCAACATCATTGTCATTATCCGCCATGTTGGTCGATACGAACCCCGTTTGGATGGAGCTGATAGTGGCTAAGGAGGCATAGCCACTAACTTCTTCTTCATCGTCAGACCATTGGAATAGGCTTCTCAATAGTTCAGGTGACATCACCCCCCTTGAAGAGGAAGATTGTCTATAGTTGTAGGGTATTGTTACCTTGAGCGAGTGCCTTGGAAGGCACCCTCTGGTTCAACCAGGACCTGACCTAAGCTAGGGCTATTGTCAGAATTTGGAGAATTAAATGAGAGAGTGCGTCCCCCTATCAAATTTTTCGAGATCGTATGAAATCTCTTCCTCTGCCTATCATGTTGACAGAAGTAGGTGTGAGGTAAGGCACCTTCACTATCTTTTTCTTTCAAGACTTGGGCTTCTCAGAAGTTTGGACTGACAACCGATTGAACACCGAATGCTGGCTTAGAGGAGAAGTTGTGGTGATTGGCCCCAAATAACAGTGGACAAAATGTACCGTCAAAGGTTGACACCCCGCTTGTCCGCACTGGGGTGGCGAGATGTGAACTGGATCTTTGGAGAGGAATTTTCGCTTGTTACTCAGATAATCCGCAAGTATGCGTTACCTGGATCCAACCGATCCAACATGGAGACTCGGGGAAACTGGATGTTAGCCCGCTTAGGTGGCTTAGCCTTCAAGGCTTTCTGCTTAATTTGAGGCGAAGCTAGTATGGCTTCACTGCCGGACTTAGCTTCGCACGATGAAGTTGTTATTGCACTTTGTGCTTAAGCTTCGCTACTGGAGGCAAAGCTAACAATGTAGCATTGATTTTGGTTTGCACTGCGAAGCTGTCACAGCACAAAGTGCTTTAACTTCACTGCTGGAGGCGATCTTAGTACTGTTGTGCTTAACTTCGCACTGCGAAGTTGTCATAGCACAAAGTGCTTTAGCTTCGCTGCTGGAGGCGAACTTAGCATTGTTGTTCGCACTGCGAAGTTATCATAGCACAAAGTGCTTTAGCTTCGCTGCTGGAGGCGAACTTAGCATTGTTGTTCGCACTGTGAAGTTATCATAGCAAAAAGTGCTTTAGCTTCCTGCTGGAGGCGAACTTAGCATTGTTATGCTTAACTTTGCACTGCGAAGTCGTCATAGCACAAAGTGCTTTAGCTTCCCTGCTGGAGGCGAAGCTATTAGTGTAACACTGTGCTAGCGCTTTTAGCGAAGCTCGATTAGCTCTGTTGCATGGGGCTACGTTAGTGCCGCATGACACTTTGGCTTTAGCTTCGCCGGATGAGCGAGCTTTGGCCTTGTTCTATTGAGAGCTGAAATAATCTCGTAGTTAAAGACTATTTTATCTTCGCGTGAAGCTAAAACAAAAGACTCACGAGACTATTTCAGCTTCGCGTGAAGCTAAAACAAAAGACTCGTCTCTGACTTGGCGCGAGGCCAAGTTAGCCCCAACAGGGGCTGTTGCGAGCTCAGACAGAGTTAAATTAGTCTCGCTGGAGGAGACTGTAGCAGGTATGCGCAGGATCTTAGCTTCACGTGAAGCTAGTTGAGCCTCGCATGAGACTAAAGTAGGCTTGCATGGAGGCATACTAGTTTCAAAAGAGAGTGGCTTTTGCTTCTATGCCTTGACCAAAGGAGCTCTAGCCAAAAAAAAAAAATCCTCCGGTGCTTGCGCTCGTTCAGGGGGTTTGTACTACCCCCAGAGAGAAGCTGCTCAAACTTCTCTTGGTCAAAGTAAATGATCAAAATCTCAACAATAGACCCGAGGGTCTGATCGTCGCATTGCGACACCATATTCTTAGTAGTGGAGTATACTTTCCCTAGTGGAGTCATCATCTTATTTTTCATTAATTTGCAAAGAGGAAAACTTACAAAATTTTTATAGAAAATTACAAGTAATTAAACAAGAAAATTACAAAAATTTTCTACTCAGATTTCTGGAGAAGCATACCAGTGAAAGTCTGGTCTGTGCGCGACCACTTTGTTCTGTTGATGATGTGAATGATCGATCTTTGAATGCTACTGATTGAGGTATTACCTGCACAGAAAAATACAGAATTTTAGAACTTAAGAATAAAGTACAAGGTACTCAATACTACAGCGACGTCAAGTGGCTATGAGGGTCGTGATCCACAAGGAGAGACTAGCGATAGAAGGTTTTAGTAAGTTCTCTTTTAGTTCACTAAAGATGGTTAAAAGTTCTTCTCTTGTTCTTATAAAGAAAAGGAAAAAGAATCTTTTGTTAAGTTAAGAAGAAAGTGGTAGATTGAGAAGGTGGAGAAAATGAAAAATGAGCTTATATAAAGAAATAAAAAAAAAGAGTTAATATTTGGTGATGGAGATGATCTAAACTAAAAAAATTAAAAAAAAGAAAGAAAACCTGAAAGAACTTACCTCTTTCGGTTGATTACTTACCTCATCTTGAAGGTGAGCAAAGCACGACAAATAGGATTTTTCCCATTCCCAGACTTAAACTATGAACTTAAATAAAAGTAAAAAATAAATAGAAACGACTATCCATTACCATAAGCCATCAAGGGCACTTGAAATGGCAAGGCATGTTCGATGCTATAGGTTTCATTTGGATTATCATCAAAAACCAGTAGAAGAAGAGTAAGAGAAGAAGAGAAAGAAGAACATGAAAATGTAACTTTATTTGATTCAAATAACAATAAAAGAAAAGAAGAACTTACACCAGTGTCACCCTCAGTACAAGCTTCACTCTCAATCCTCCATGAAACTCTTCTATAATCTCAGTTGCATAAATAAAATGAAAATTACATAAAAACTAAAAACCTAAGTTACAAACTATAGAATAGCCTAACCAATGCTCTCTGCTGAATCATTTCCTTTTGCCTCTGAGAAATGCAATATTTATAGGAGAAAAGGAGAGGGGAGATGAGTGAACAGACAGGGGGAGAAAACGCTCCCCAAAGTTTGCTACCAAGCTGTGGATCCGCGGCTTTGGCCGTAGATCCACGGCCAAGATATGGACAGATGGCCACATCCTTGGAGCAGACCATTCCCTCGCTTTGTTTCGTTGTTCATCCAACTGGTTTCACGATTTAGTTTCTAGATTTGGTGAAACTTCTTTTGATCTTCAGCTTTAACCAACTTGATTAGTAAAGATCTGATTTAATTGAATTTCAACTGGTTTTATCTTCTATGATTTGCTCTAATTTGCCCTGATCCTTGATTTGAATTAATTCTAAATTAAATCAGAATTTAGATGCGCTTTGGGCTTGTTTTCTCTTCCTTCTCCCTTGATAAAGGCCCTACAAATAATTAGACAAAAAATAATAAAATAGCAGAGTTTATTAAACAATAACTATGAGAATGTGACGATAAATATGCAATATCAGTGATCGATCAACTACTGCTCGGGAATTCCTTCTTGCCTAGTTCTGGAGATTCTTTTAGAGAGAGATCTTAGGGTATTGGCACTCTGAATTTATTCTTGTAGGATTAAAGAAGTGATTCTCTGAATTCTTGGAAGTGAGAGAGTAGACTCTTATTAACTTAAGCTTTGAAGCCACCAAAAAATCTTTATGCTCTTTAAAAATCCCTCTTGGACTTGAATTTTTTCAAGACCCTAGCCTAGCCTACTAGTTGGCTATTTATAGGCTCAATAGGGAGTTATGATTTTCTTGATTGTCTCCTCTTAATGAGGGATCATGAGTGTAACTACCCATTATTCTCCCTCACTAATTTAGTAGGATGGTTACCTTAAATCCAGTGGAGGTGAGGCTAGTTTGTTGAGGCGAGGCTAGCCAGTTAAGGTAAGGCTAGCCCATTCAAGTGAAGCTAGCTAATGGAGGCGAGGCTAGCCTATTCAGGTGACGCTAACCAAGGCGAGGCTAGATAAGCTGCAGGCAATGCTAGATAAAGCTTCAGACGAAGCAAGACAAAGCTTCAGGCGAAGATATAAGTTAACCTTCAACTGAGCTAAGCCAAGCTTAAGATTAATCTATCATAGAGCTTCATGTGAAGCTATCAATTAGCTCTTTAAACGGAGCCAAGAATAGCTTCAAGCGAAGCTAGAAGTCAGCTCACTGCGGAGCTATGTAAGGCTTCATACGAAACTAGGAACTTAGCCTTTTAGTGAGACTATAAAGCTTCAAGAGAAGTTAGCCCCTGTAGGCTCATGCGAGGCCAAGTGTTGAGCTGACTTATCCTCATAGGCCTGTTGAGGCCTCTTCAAAGGCAATACTTGGCCTACTATCTTAATCAATGGATCGGTAGGGTCCAAATCACTACTTTGTCCCTCAGGGATGGGCAGAAACTGGTCGTCAGCTTGTCCGCGAATCGTCTTTTGTAAATGCCGACAAGTTAGACATTGTTCAGACCAGTTGAAGTGTTGTCTGGGAGTTTGTCTTTCCAGAGTGCCAACATTAAACGCCTACTGACAGAGAAATAAAGAAATAATATAAGAACAAATACTCATATGAAATTACGTGATTTTAAATCCGAGTCGCCGTCTGGTCTTCACTGCATGAACTGGTACAAATCTTCATATATGTTTGCACTTCATTGTTCATTTATACTCACTATATGCACATGTATAGTCTAATTTTGATGATTCTCTCATTTACACTTGTTTTGCCTATTTTCATGTTTTACTTCATGTATATGTATTTTGTATTCAAATCTAATAAATATACATGTATACCCCTTGAGTCATTTGCCTTCATGCAATATATATTATAGACTTTTTTTATGTTTGGGATATGTATGCATATTGTTAGTTTTGGATAAATCATACATATACCTAGAAGTTTGTTTTAAAATGAAAAAAAATGAATTTTCATGATTTGTTTGATAAAATGATATTTATGTTTTGAGCTTCATTGATTATCTTCATGGAAAATGCTAAACACGTGATTCTTGTACACTCACACTTTATTTGTTTATTCATGATTTTGTTTCATGATTCTTTTTGAGCTTTATCGATTTTGAGTGTCAACTCTTGTGTATTTAGTATGTTTCATGATAGACATATATTTTGGTTTCATGTTTTTGAAGGATCTTTAACTAGTTTTACAAAAATTAATTTAACTAGTTATTTATTCTTAAATTTGGTAGGTTATGAGTTATATACTTGATCTCAATTGGTAGTTTCATTTTGTATATACTCATGTTTTGTTTTCTATATATGTACGCTTCATAATTTTCATAATATCAATTCCTATTGGTATTTTCATTTTCATTCTCATACATATATATGATTTATTTGTGCTTGAGTTAAAATCGATTTACATATTTAAAGCACATAATTTGTTTATGCTAAGCTTAATTCAAATCTTAATTTTCAATGATTTCTCAATTGGTATCTTTACATAAGCTTATGCATTTTCTTACAATTGGTATTTTTATTGATATCAAATATTTGCAATAATCTTTACTTGGTATCTATTGATTGCAATTGGTATCAAAATAATTTACAATAATTTACAATTTACAATTTCTATTTTGATTAAAATTTGAAATTTGTAATGATTACTTACAAAATTGGTATCTTAAAATTTGATTTACAAGTGGTACCTTTAAAATTTTGTTGTCTATATGATATCTTAAAATTTGATCACAAGATATCTCAAAATTTGTTTTATTGAGGATAATTCAAAATTTTGTTTTTATATGAGAAAATTAAAATGTTTTGATTCGTATTGCCTATATGCAAGGAGAGCTTCACATCTCTTCTACATATAGATTCATGTTGAGTGTATCTTATATTGAGGAGCTTGACAACTCTTCTTTATGCGATATACGTGTGTAAGGGGCGCTTTACATCTCCTCTTATGCGTTATGTGAATTAGGGCTTGTCATCCCTCCTTCATGTAATGTATATGTGTAGGAAAGTTAACTTAGCGTCTTCCTCTTCATGAATGTATATCACATATATCTCTTTTATTGATTGATTTGATTTCACCCCTTTATTGTTTCTTTTCGAACAAAAAGGGGGAGAAGATTTGTTTTTACTTTAACCCCTTTGTTGATGATTGACAAAAAGGGGAGAAGTATTTGATATATATATATATATATATATATATATATATATATATATATATATATATATATATATATATATATATATATATATATATATATATATATATATATATATATATATATATATGCATGTTTTCTTTATTCATAAAGGGGAGAAGGATTTTTGTTTATGCATATATGTTTTGTATTGCAAATAGGAGAAAAAGAATTTGATGAGTTTTATGTTTAATTAGCATGTTTTATCTCCGTATATTTGCATACATGTTTATGTGCTTCATTGTCATATTTATTGTTTGTTGAGATGCGTGAGTTAAGGTGGAGCTTCCTTGAAGCTTTACTTTAATCCATGCATATATAACTTCATGAGTTTTGTCATCATAAAAAAGGGGGAGATTGTTGGCCCAAAGGCCCATCACTCTAGTTTTGATGATGATCAACTCATGAAGTTATAGTACTAATGATCTTGTGTTTTATTAGTTTCAGATTTGTGATCAAGATCTTAGTAGGTGTGTAGCTTCAACAAAGGATTTAAAGTCAAGTTTTGGAGCTAGCACGGTTTGATTCAAGAGCTTGTACATCAAGACCACATCAAGTACTCAAGAGGAGTTTAGCTCTATGGATCATGTTTGGACCAAGTCAAGAAGATGAGAAGACTTCAAGTGAAGATCTTCAAGATCATGACTTGTGTCTAGGTTTGTTTTTATAAGATTTTGTTTTTAGATAAAATGTAAAGCATAGAATAGTTGGTGGATTGCTCAAATATATCTTATACATACACACTCTTGATTTAGATGAGTTTTCATAAAAGAATTTTTATTTTGGAAAAATACAAAAGAATTTTCTTTTTTAAAAATACCGGTTTGGTTTTTGGTATTTAAGGTTTACATGTATTTAACCAAAATCATATTTAGTGTTTAATGTCAAAAACATAGATATTTCATCATGTATATGTAGTGGATCATATCCATACACTCTATGCTTTAAAAGTTGTTTAAATATCTTGTTTTTGTATTTGGAGAAATTTTGGAAAAACCAATTTTAGAAAATACAGTTTTCATTTTTAGCCAAAATTTTCAAGTTACAAAAATAGTTCAAATTGTTTGTAACATGTCTTGATTTTGTCCAAGCATGTTTGATTATCAAAGTATAATGTAAAAACTATTTTTGTAGATTTTTTGTGAATTTATGGGATTTTATCAAAGAAAAAATATCAAGTTTTTAATCCCAAAATCCCTGACCTGGCTTCTATCGGTCGACCGGACCGGTCGACCGAGCTTGAAGTCGATCGACCGGAACGGTCGACCGACGTGCACAGATGTGCACGCCAGCCTTTGCTGGAGGGCGGTCGACCGACCCGGTCGACACCAGAGAGCTTCTGCTTTCTAGAGAGCCCCGATCGACCGGGCCGGTCAACCGGCAGAGAGACCTGCTCTCTGTTCCAGGGCCACGGTCGACGGCCGGTCGACCGGGCGGTCGACCGACAGGCCATTCTGGCTCCCAACGGCTAGTTTTTCTAAATCTATAAATTGGGGCATTTGGGGGCTGTTTTCTATAAGTTTTTAAGTGGATTTTTACAACAGTTTTTCCTACTCTTTTAAGAGGTTTTCTCCACTTATATTAAAGCCAATATTTCCAATCAAAAGGAGAGTTTATCAAGAGTGTCTTTCAAAGTGATTTTCTTGAGTTTTCCTCCACCACTTCCATCCTTGTTTTTCACATAAACACTTGAGCAACCCATTGACATATTCGTCCTATAGGAGTGTTATTGTGAGAGTATTTGTTGGTTATCAAAGTGTTTAGATCACCAAAGTTCTATCTTGTCTTTGAGGAGGCGGACAAGTGTGTTCGCGGTGTTTCGAGTTCGTGTGTGAACTCCGTGTTTGAGGTGCGGCCTCGGCGAGCTTGTGGGCTTGCGGTGTGTACGTGACTAGAGAGTCCAAGAGTTCTAGTGGGAACTCCTTGTAGGTGTTGCGGCACCGAGTGATCCGGTAAGATCGGTTTATGGTGGAAATCCTTCAAGTGTGAAGGCGGGGATGTAGAGCAAGTGTGCTCGAACCTCGAAACAAATATCCCGTGTTTGCGATTGCTCTCTCTATCTCTTACTTGTTTATATTTTGCATGCTTCTATTGCTTTCATCTTTAATTGCTAGATATATACATTTGTGCTCATATTGTTATATGCTTGGGGATTATTTGCTAACACTTGTATTTAACCAAGAGAGCCAACGCGGCACCTCAACTCTTATTTAGAGGAATCTTGAGGAGTTAGTTCAGAGCCCTTCATGGGGAATTCGGCTACACTCTTGTGTTATACGTGGTGTTTAGTGTAAGAAGTTTTAGGTTGCATCATATAATTTTTAATTCCGCATTTGGTGACCATTAGATTAGCCATCACCTATCCACCCCCCCTCTAGGTGATTTTACAACGGCCATAGAGGAGGAAGCCCGGGCTCGTCCTCGAGGGGTGGTGTGCTGCCGTGGATGAGGGCAGCCACAGCCAAGGGGCTCGGTTGTGTGATGTTGTTGACGGCGACGGGGAGATGGAGAAGAGGAGAAGATGGATTAGTGAAAGGTTAGTTTTAGAGAAGAGATAACATATACACACACATATAGGATTAGATATTGGGTTGTAGGTTTGCTTAATGGGTTTGTGAGTTTTGGGTCTAGGATAATGGGTAATGGGTGAATGGGTGAATGGGTATGTATTGGAATCAAAGAAAAGGAAAAAAGAATAATATTAGTAATAAAATAACAACAAGAATAATAGTATTAATAATAGTAATTAACTATAACCTTAATATGATAGCAACAACAATAACATATCAATAATAATAATTATAAATAACAATAACAAAATTAATAATACTAATAATGATTATTAACAATAATTAATAATAACAACAATAATAATAACACTAATAACAATAACAATAAATATTAATAATCATAATGATATTAATAATAATAATAATTAATAACAATAATAATAATAATTAACAATAATAATAAGAATCATAATTATAATGAAATAATATTAGTAATAACTACTAATAATAACAATTAATAACAGTAACAGTAATAGAAATAATAGTAATTAATAAATAAAAATGTTAATAAATAACAATAGTAAATATAAAACCAAATTATCATTGACTATCTCAAAATAATATGTACATTTAATAATAATAAGAAGAAGAATAAACCAAGTAATTAATAATAATAAATAAATAAAAATTATATCAAAATAAATATTTAGAAAATTAAAATATAGTATTACTAATTAGGGATATTACATAGGCGAATATAGCCATGTTCGGGGTTATGCTCCACTTCTCATCTATTACCTTCTGAAAAGTATAGAGTCAATACCTCGAAGCTTCTCATTGATTTCACGCTATCGGAGCATCTCATGATTCTGAGTAGGAATCTCCCCTGCGGGTGATTATTACACATTTGATTAAATACTTCAAAATTGATGTCCCCGACGAGAATGCCTATCCTCCTTCTGTTGACATTAATCGCGCCCTTTCTGAAGGAATGCAAGCTGGCACTTGCCCGCATGCTCAGCTCCCTCCAGTACAGCTTTCACCTCAGTCTACTTGTTCCTCTTCATCTTCTACATAGTCATACTCTGCTCTCCTGAACCAGATGATTGCTATGTTTCTGAGTCACTCAGCTGACACAGTGAAGATTTTGGCAAACCAGGATGAGTTTAGGAACACACTTGCTTATATTTTCTCATCCCATCATTATTATCCAGCTTGTGTGGACTATTCCTTTGCTCAGCATGAGTGGCCTCAGCTCATGCCTTCTTATTACACTCATCCTCTTCCTACTGAGGGTCCTCCTTTCGAGCCCTGAGTTGTGCCTACAGAGCCTGTTGGCGTGTATCATCAGGTTGTCGATGAGCCCGATGATCCACTTTATGTTGACAAGGATTTCATCCCGGATGAGTAAGTTGTTCCATTTTCTGTTTTTGATATTGATAAAAAGAGGAGAAGAAGCTGGAGATCTATGGAGTTATTTTGTTGCTTCAGTATTTTTTTATGATTTACTTTAGTACTTTGACTTTGTAATAACTTGAATATTTGTGATTTCGTAAACTTTGGGTTATAATAGTTTGTAATATTGCTACTTTGAGATGGTTATGTACTTTATGCTTATGGTTTATGTGATATAGTACCTAGTGGGTTATGTATTTTTGGTGCATTGTTGGTTATATTTTCATAAATATTGGTTATGTGTCTATATACTAACACTTTGTATTGGTATCTATAATATTGTATATTGTGATAGTTTATTTTTGATAATCCATTACATTTTTATTTGGATGGATGGAGGATCCATTTGTTATGTTAATTCTTTGTATGCATAAATGTTATTCATAGTGTTTACATAATAACACTCCTATTATGCTTTACATCTTGCATTGAGTTAAAATGATAGATTTCCTATATGCATGTGTTAAGGGGAGCTTTATTAGAAGCCGTTTTCATTCTTATTTGAAATAACTTCATGTGTTTAATTTGTCATCATCAAAAAGGGGGAGATTGTTGGTCTAAAGACTCTTCACCCTAGTTTTGATGATGATTATCTCATGAAGTTATTTGTACTATTTTTATTCGTTTAAGTTATAGGTTTATAAGAACTACATGATTATGTTCTTCTCCAAAAGACTCACAAGTTTGAAGCTAACATCAAAGTGATTCAAGAGCTCAAATATCAAGAACACATATAGTACTCAAAGATGGAATCAAGATCAAGAGATCAAGAGAGTTGCAAGTTAAAGCACTCTAAAAATTGTTTTTCTTTTTAAAACAATGTAAGATTTAGTTTTATCAAAACTAAATTTAGAAGTTTGGATTGCCATCAGAGTCACACACACACAAAAAATTTATTGTGTTTGTTTCCAAAATATTAAAAAGAATTTTGGTAATTTATTATAAAATTGTATTTTGATTTATGGATTTGGAAAAGTATATTTGGAAAAAGAATTTCAATATTTACAAAAACAAGTTCAAAATTATATTCTTTGTGTTGATCTAGGATCATACATATTTGAGCTTCAAAGATTTACATAAACTAATAACAACTTTGTATATTTTCACTCTTCGAAATGTAACACAAGCCACACAACTCTTTTATGACAGTATAATGTAAAAGAGTGCAAAGTAGATAGTGAAAGTGTATATCAAGTGGAAAGAAATGACTCTATTATATTCATTTTTAAGAATTACATTTTTGTATAGAGATTTCAAAGTATTTAAGTGTAAAATAAAAAAGAATTTCAAAATTTATTTCTAGTTTGTTTTTGACCCTTTACCGGTCGACCACACAATCGACCGACATGCAGAGCTGATTGCTCTGTTAGTCGACTGCACAAACATGCACAAGTGTAGCTTATGCACATCGGTCGACCACCCGGTCGATTGCTTGTAAGAGGAGTGCTCTCTGTTTGTCAATATCAGTTGACCGCCCGGTCGATCGATTGAGACATCAAAGCTCTATGTTGGGTTCGGTCAACCACCCGGTCGACCACTATCTCCAACATTTAGAAATTTGATCGTTGGCGGTCAACCGGTCGATCGATTGACAGGCTTGTTTAAGCCTAACCCTAAATGGCTATATTTTTAAATCTGTCTTTTCTAGGATAATCAATAACAGTTATTTTGGGTTTGTCTCTTTTATTTTGATCATCTATAAATAGGAATATTGTAGAAAACCTAATAACTTTGCTAAGTTTTTTTCCAAGAGACTTAGATAAGATTTTCAAAAGAAATCATTTTTGAGCCAAAATTCCAAATACAAGTTTTCTAGCTTTGTACTTTCCATCCAAATACTTCAAGTTTTACTGACACTTACAATCTCAGTACTTCGATTCCTTTACCTTAGTTATAAGATTGTTTTGTGAGCCTTTTTAATTTAGTAGATATCACTTCCTTCTTGTATTCAAAGAGTTGTAGAGGTTGCGACCTCGAACAAGCTTGCGAGTTCATGATTGAAGGTGTCGCGATACCGAATGAGGAACTTGCGGGTTTGAGTGTTCTTGTGGGAACGTGTATGAGTTGGTGATCTTGCGGGATCGAATAATACTAAAAATCCTTCATTGCTGTAAATGCGGGGACGTAGAGCAGTAGTTTGAATCTTGAAACATATTCTCGTGTTTGCGATTGTCTTCTCTCTGTCTCTCTACTCAACTCAACTCATTTCTTTTATATCTTGCATGCTATTATTGTCTTAATCTTTGCATACTAGATATATATTGTGCTATATTGTTTTGATTGTGTGGGATTGTTTCTTTGCTCATAATATTGCTAGATTGCTTAGTTATTTTTAATTTCGCATTATTTTTCATTATTTTTAGCCATCACCTATTCACCCGCCCTCTAGGTGATTTCATAAGTTAGCATTATATTTGTATAATTCAAGTCTAGAATAAAAAATAATTAGATTCGGGTCAGATAGAGAAGCAAACATGGGTTTAGAAGTGAATTTGTGTTTACACAGTGGGGCTGGGTTGATTAGAGCAATTGGATCGGGGTGTGCAAGATATCAGTTTGTTTAGAGATTTCGCTGGCTGTAGGCATCAAATTCGTGCAAAAACTGGAAGAAGAGGAGGTGGATTTGATCATTGGTGTATAAGCTAGAAAAAAGTGGTGATGGTCTCGGTCCCATTCTTTGGCACTATTGCGGTCGTTATCATGATAGCGGTCATAATCTCTGTTGTGATGGTGCAGTGATGGAGTCAGACGACAACAAGTACGTTGAGGATGCACTCAGATTTGATTGCAGATAAAGGAGCAGATCGAACACAGTTAGAAAACAACGAGCATATCTCTCGATATTAGAGTTATAGGAGAGATCTGATCATCATGGTGGGGTCATTAATTAGAGTCTAGACGCATAACCACCCCTCTCAAGGATGTCGTTGGTGGACATGATGAAGATGCGCCGCGGGTTTGAACCAAATTCGAGTCGGGCGAGTTTGACTACAAATTCTTGGTTAATTAAATGGGAACAAAAACAAATCGAGTTGTAGAGTGGAAAGAGAAGAGTTGTCCAACACTAGGCACATGTTATGCGAGGACGACCTAGGATTCGCTAGAGATCGATGCAAAAACAACACTCAATTGATAATTTTTTTTGATAGTGTCTTATACCATGTTAAATTAGTTTAAAAAAATGAATTGTGTATCTCATTGATAAGGACAATGCTCGAGAACATATCGGTATTATAATTACATAATAAGAAAACTTTAGGAACACATGAGTCTTATAATTACGTAATAAGAAAACATACGTGAATTAGTATTATAATCCTAATTCTAACTTTATTCTTTAGCAATAATAGAATAAATAAAATCAAATAAAAAATAAAGATTAGATTGATAAAACAAATTCAGGATTAAATGTTATTCACTCCCTTTAGGGACATATTCGAGCCTTCGTGTAGACTATCAAATAAGAGATATTTCGTTCGTATGATATCCTTAAGATCAATGATCCTTTCAAGTACGAATGAAAAAGATGTCCCAAATAAAGGCTTTGGATTATTCAAACAATAATGATGCAACAATATAAAGCATTAGAAAATTAAAACAAAATTAATTGATAAGAGAAATAATTATATTATAATCTCTTATTCTTGTATTGCACATAGCACCCGTATTTCCTTGGAACGTTAATACTTCTTAAATAGAAGTTGAAGGGATTATGTGTATCACTTCACCAGTGGTTACAGTTTAGAAGACACTCGTTTTGTTAAAATAATAAACTCAAATTTCAAGTAATATGTGTATTTCCAATTATACCACCCCCCTACAATCCAAACTTTGCTGTCAGTATCCTTTAACGACCAAATAAATTAATGATTTCTCGCCTCGTCACTTAGGAATCAATTTCTAGATGTATTGCCGTTTATATATTTGTTTATCTAGAGTTTCTTCAACCTTAATAACTGGAGAAGTTTCACCCACAAAGGAAGTATAATATTTAGCGAACGATCATTGTTTTGGTAGCACATTTAGATCAGGCAATCATTGCACATCCCATATATAACATTTGCCACATTCTCTCTCTATGAATAAAATTAATTCTCAATTCTCTCCGAATATGCAATTGCTTGCTCTGATTGATGTGCTTTTTTTTGTTTCTTAATACAATTTTTTTTAGATGTGTTCTATCTCTATTTATGTTTTTTTTTTTGCTCACTGCGTTTTTCATCACAGCCGTCACCGCACCATCTGGGCCGTTCAATCCGGTGGGCCTCTGGGTGGGACCCAGTGACCCCACCCGACTGAACGGCTCCCAAGGCGCGGTGAAGCCTGTGAACAAGAGAGGCGGTGAGCAAAACGGAACTACTCTTTTTATAGTCTTTTCTTTTCATCACTCATATGCAACCTGGGTTTCTTTAGGGGTAGGGGTGTCTATTGGTTGGTTTGGGCAGGTTTTAGAGATAGTTCAAACCTGAACGAGAATTCTTGGGCAGGTTTTTAAGTGGTTTGAAATCTCACCCATCGGGTTTTTGGTTAGGTTCAAGTCAATCCATATTTTTATGTAAATATATATAAAATCAAGTCTATACATAGTATAGAAGGCCAGCTTTGAGTGGGTTCGGGCATTGTCTAAAATTTTATAGGGAGCGGGTCTGACAAGTTTTGAAGAAAATAAAACCCCTCTGACTACGTTAGGACAGTTTTATACTATTATAAATTGACAGTTTTTGACAGGTTTCATGCTGGTCCCTACTCGTGAACGCCCATGTCTGATGAGGGGCCAAAGCCAAAAAAGAGAAAAAAAAGAAAAGAAAGAAATATTTTTTCATTGGATGGACAATTAAACACTTTTTCTCAACTTAAAATCATCCCCCCGAAGAAGCTTAAGAATCTACTTAGATTAAAAAAATAAAACTAAAGGGAAAAAATATCACATCCTATGAACAATATTTTCAATAAATTTCTCTCTCTTAACTGAAAGAAATCAGAAAGAGAAATTAAGGGGTCACATCGGATTATTTTTGACTCTCATCACAATACTATTTTTTATTTGTTGGATTAAAGCTTAGCTTGGAAATCGTTGAGCTGATCAGAGAGAGTGAGATTCTCGCGGCCAGTTTCGGCGTTCCAAACAAGCCCTAACATGTAACGCCCAAAATAAACAACACATATATTAAGAACCAAAACACCCCCTTCTCTCTCTCTCTCTCTCTCACTCGCTGCTCTCCGACGCTGCCTCTCTAATGGCGTCGGTCGATCAGCCATTAAAGAAGCGCAAGCTCTACGATCCCTTCCCTGATCCCTCGGCCGCTCCGCCTCAACAGAGCTTCGTCTCTCCACCTCCTCAACCCCTCCCTTTATCTCAAGACGAGATTCTTCGGCGGCGTCGGAATCGAGAGGAGATCCGCAGCCTCTACGATTGCTATCGCAGGATTAGGTTTTGTGTTTCTCAGAAGGATGCTCGCCTCATGCCCGACTTCGAGCAGGCCTACCTCTCTCTAATCACCGCCTCAAGAGGTCCCCCCTCTCTTTCTCTTTACGTTTGGATCTGTCTTGAATCAATTATTTCATATTGTTCGATTTGAAACGTTTGGTGTAGCATTGAGAATCTCGCGGCTAATCTCGCAAAACTGATGTTTTTGCCCATTTTAGGCTAAAACCACATGTTTGGAAAACCCTAGGTAGTCGGTTTAACTGTTCTTCAGTCGAAAGAGGGGAAATTGCAAACTTTTTAGTATTTTGTTAGGGGAATGAAGGTTACAAGGGGTTCTATTGGTTGCAGCAGAAGAATATTATGTTAACAAGTTTCCTTTTTTCTCTTCCATTTTTTGGGGGATTGTGATAAAATTTAAAGCTCTTTTTCGTGATTGTATTCGATCTAAGAAATTACTGCAAGCTATAAATAAAATATCACTTGGCAATGAGGTCTCAAAATCAATTGTTTTGGTGCTCTGATAGTTTATAAGTTAGTTTCTTGGCACACTCTGATGAGTGCCACATGGCAATGAAGTCTTTGGGTGATTTGGTGAGTGCAAAACAGTAAGAGTGAAAATTGGAAGTCATTATTGGTTGGGTTTGGTCGCAAATAGTACATGTGGCATGTATTAGGGCATCAACAATGGTGCGACGCCCTTGGCGCCAAGAAGCCAAGCCATTTTTGGACTATTATAATTGTAGATGTTGTGCCGCCTTTCTAGTTTTCATATTAATTTTCATAGTATAAATTGGCAAGGACGGTAGTTATATAAAAGTTCTTTTGCGTTGGACAGGCCCATGTTTTCCTACTTCCTAGGAATAGGATGTTACACTTTGCACCCCCCATGGATGCAATAGGATATTAGGACACATTTTGTGTGGCATCAAGCTACTGACATGATTTACATGATCTGGAATCGATTCCCATTTTCCGGTATTTGATGAGTTTAGTTCATAACTCCATGGTATGATTCTTCTTACTAGATCACCTACATAGGATAGTTTTTCTTGGAAAATATTATACATATATACAAAGTTTCATATCTTTGATTTGAAATCTAATACACACTTTCAATAGTGTAATTTTAGCTCGTGTTTGCAAGCTCGAGAATTAATTGTATTTGAAGGTTAATTATCAAATCAAGATGCATACATACACACATACATGTATAATGACCTTTGACTAGATATATAATACACATCTGCAATAGTGAATTTGTAATTATAGCTAGTATTTGCATACCTTAAAAATAGTTGTAATTGAGGTTTAATTGCCCAAATTGTGATCTACTTAAGTTGTGCTATGTAAACCACCTTTTACGGGAAATTGGAAAAATCAGTTTTGGAAATATATGGTTTATTGCCAAGATTCTTTCTCAAAATATGATATAGGATTGCCTACGTGTTTTGGACTAGAATATCCATTTCCGAACATGACCCTTTTAATGAAGAATAATATCTTACCAAAGGAAAAAAAATGTGGAGTAGGGAGAATATTATATGATCTGCATTTATATTTGAACATAGGATTTTATTAAGAGGAAACATATACATACTATCTTGATCTAGTTCCACATTGTGGAGGCACCAGAGCATATTTTTCGCATCAAGAGGAAACATACACATACTATCTTGATTTAGTTCCACATTGTGGTGGCACCAAAGCGTATTTTCCGCATCCATTGAATTGTTTCTATCCATATGGGTACACTTTGTACATGATGTTATTGCTTGAGAAAGAAAGGTCTAGCAAAGGCTAACAGACCTAAATGTCAAAGCATCTCAGAGCAGGGATCAGGGAATAAGGATCTTGCAGGGTTAAATCAAATATATTATGTGAAGGTTACCTAGAGAGGGGGGCGAATAGGTGACGTGCTAATCTAATGCCAAACAAATGCGGAATTAAAACTTATTATGCAAACTAAAACTATTTTGCTAACATACAAAATGTAACTAAAGAGTGAAGCCGAATTCTTGGTGAAGGGCTCTGGACTTTCTCTTCAAGATTCCTCTAGATTAAGAGTTGAGGTGCTACTGTAGCTCTCTTGGTTAAATACAAGTGTGAGCACAAATATAATATTAAGCATATAAAGAATAAACAATAATAATAATGCAAGATATCAAACAACCCAAGCAATTATATCTATTGAGCACAAGTAATATCAAGCATGTAAAAGATGAGCACAAAGATAATAAGCATGCAAGATATAAACACAAGTGATTTGAGAGAGAGATGAGCAATTACAAACACGAGAGAATTGTTTCGAGGTTCGAGCCACTTGCTCTACGTTTCTACCTTCACCACAATGAAGAATTTTCACTATAATTGATCCCGCAAGATCACTCGGTGCCGCAACACCTACAACGAGCTCCCTCAAGGACTCTTAGAATCGCAAGTCCCTCAATTGTTCCCGCAAGAACAATAACTGCAACCTTCAACTTCTCCTCAATACAAAGATGAAAACTTTGTGATCACTTCTTGTTCACAAACAAACACTCTCACATACTAGGATCCTATAGGATAGATATGACAATGAAAAGCTCAAGTTTGTGTGAGAAAAACAAGATAGATTTGGAAGTGGAAAACACAAGAAATTCTTTTGAAAAAGGCAAGAGATACACTCTTGATAAACTCTCTTTTGATATGGAAATGAAGATCTAAAAAATTTGTTGAAAAACTTCTGTGGAAGATAGGAGAATAGCTTTAGAAAACACTTCTAAAAATCTAAACAAAACTGGCCCAAATGACCCCATTTTATAGGCTGCACAAAACTAACCGTTGGAGGGCCAGAATGACCTGTCGGTCGACCGACCAACGATCATATTTTTGACCGTTGGGGTTGCCGGTCGACCACCCCATACCACAGAGAGGAATCTTCTTTGTCGGTCGATCGCTCGGTCGACCGTGACCCAATAGAGACCAAGTGTCTCTTAGTCGGTCGACCGAGCCGGTCAACCGCTATGGGTTGTGCACATTGTGTGCACGTCGGTCGACTGGTTGGTCGACCGAGCCTTACTTCTGTCGATCCGTTTGTAGACCGCAACCAACCCAAAAACTGGGTTTTAAAGATTTAAAACTTGAACCCATAAACCCATAAAAATTCAATTAAATCCTTATAAATTTTACAAAAATAAGTTCATATCAATACTTTGAAATTCAAATATGTGTGATAAAAAATCAACACATATTACAAACATGTGAACTATTTTTGAGGTTAAGAATTTTAGACATAAACCAAAACCGGTATTTTCTAAAAACTAACTTTTAAATGAAAAACTGATGTGTTCAATACTTGTATGAATACAAAAACAAGATATTAAACCATATTTGAATTCATAGGGTGTATGGATAGAATCCAATACACATAGTAGATGAAATATACTTGTTTTTGACAATAAGCTCCAAAATACGTTTTGATAAATACAAAACTTTAAACACATGAATTAAACTCATCAAAATCAGTCATCTAGACAATATGAAGCAACAATGTATATGGATGAAATCCAATACACATATAAATCATGTAAACTTGTTTTGATGAAATCTATTTATGAAACCGAAATATGTATTTTTTTGAAGCTCAAAACCAAAACTAAAACCAAAACCAAAAACTAAACTACTAGTTATGAAAATGATATATAAATTTTTTGTGTGTGTGAAAATGATATATAAATTTTTTTGTGTGTGTAAAAGCTTGAGCAATCCACAGCTAATCTATCCTTTACATTTTATCTAAAACAAAAATCAAACTTACAAATTAGGATTCTAGTCTTCTTGAAAATCTTCTTCTCCATCTTGACTTGACCCAAACTTGATCCATGAGCTAGAGTCCTCTTTTGAGTACTTGATGCGATCTTGAAGCGCGAGCTCTTGAATCAACACGTGCTAGCTTCAAAACTTGACTTCGAATCTTTTATTGAAGTTAAACATCGACTAAGATCTTGATTGAATATCTGAAACTTATTAAACATAAGATCATTAGTACCATAACTACATGAGTTAATCATCATCAAAACTAGAGTGATGGGCCTTTGGGCTAACATTATGTAACTAAGTAATTCATCCAGTTTTGAGGTAGTTAAACATTGTGTAAGGTTTGAAAAGAGTCTCAGAATTCTAACAGAAATTTCCTGATGCAAAAATTGCTGAAATTTCTTTTATAACAAAAAGAACTCAATGACAAAATTTGTTAAGCTACTATATGTGCTGATTTTGTGCATATTGTTTTCGAGGCCGAAAGTTCATTGGTTGTATTTCCACACCTTTCTTTGATAACCTGGTTTCAACTAGAAGAACCGATCTTTGGTAGTAATTTAGACAAAGAGCCCAACTACTTTTCTCAACAACTCATGTAATGTGTGAATCCTAAGTGTGGTCTAATTGTGAGTGATTCTTCTGTTAACTGGAACTTGCCACCTCTTTTTGGTGAATGTTGACAAGTTTTTTTTATGCTGTTCCTAATTTCAGTTTACATTTTGGAGTAGAAAATTGTAGCAAAGAACATTATAAATTCCATAAACTTGTAGCATGAAAAGTTTAATTTAATTTGATTCTAAGATAATTTTGTGCTTCATTCAAGTTATGTTGTTGTAACAATGTATAAGATTATTCTTAAATCTTCTTCATGCTTCACAAAGTGGAAGAAGGATCAGAAGATGATCTTCTTTTGAATATTCCAATCTATGATGCACATTCACGGACATGGACACAACGGGCGACAAAAAGGCAAGGATACAAACACGGGAAATTTATAAAAAGTGGAGCACAAAGCCCAATAGATGCTCGGTATTGGAGTTTGATCAAAATGTCCTAAACTGATGCACAAAAGATATTGTGATTTTCATATTACATGCCGTTGTATCAGGCAGTAGCACACTTAACAATTTTTAGTAATAGAAGATTTCTCACTCACAAATCCATAAGTAACGAGTATGAAAATCACAAGATCTGTGGCTTGCTATAAGACATGGGGATGAGTATGGATGATGTCAAATTGTTGATTATCTAATCAAGGGCGTACAACTATTTAGCACGATACCTTTATTGTTAAGTTGTTTTACGTCAACGCACATGTTAGACACATGTTTAGACACAATACTCTTATTATGAGTACTTTTTAAAATTTTCCATGTTGGTGATCATGTCGTGTTCGTGATTTCTTCTATGGTAGTTGTTGCCCAATTATCCTCTCTCTCTCTCTCTCTGTGTAGGCGAATGCATATGTGTGTGTGGTGGGTTTAATAGTCGTAAGCATGGGTCAAAGAGTCGACTATCTCGATATGAATTGATCGATTTGTATCGAAATCAACAAAGACCGATGCAGAATCACGTGGGTTAAATTGGTATCGAATCGGTTGGAAGAACTGAGAGTCTGACTATATCAGCCGGTAAAACTTGATACGAGGCCAATACGATGGGAAAAAGAAAAGAACAAGAAAAAAAATTGACTAAAGACGGTGATCGGAGGTGGGGAGGTCGAAGGAGAGAGGATGCGTCCGTCCTCATCGCGAGATCACTGGCCTTGATCGGTCTCGATCGAGGGGGGAGAGAATGACCGACGTCTTGATCGAGAGAGAGAGCTAACCTAAATTAAGCTCATCACTTGTAGCTGCCTTCTACATATTCTAATTAATGTCAAAAGGATTGTTGTTCCAACGACGACTAGGGCAAGCTCATAAGCTAATATATATAGTTGGGTCGGGTTTTAAGGGTTTTGGGATGAACATCCGACCCACTATCCTTAAGTTGCAATGACAGTTTGGGTTTTAATTTAAATGGGTTTAAGCAATGAAACGCGAAGCCCTTTTAATTTCTCTTTTAAACTCTAAATTAATTTGATGTGAAAAGGTGCGTGAATGCCACGTAGTGAATCAGTGATATGATCAAACTCGTTACGTTTCACCAAATAGAAAGATCTTCGACAGGAAAAATAACTCAAACTTAGTAGTGTTGCAAATGGATTTAAACAAGATTGCAAGCGTAGCTTTAAACTTCTCTAATCTTAACGAATTAAAAAATAATAATCATACATGATTGCGATAGTTCTTTTCGCAGTATTAAGACAAGCAATTCACAAGTTAACAGATTCACACATCTCACCATATAGCGGGCAACAGACAATAATGATAATGTTTCAGAGATAAATTAAGTGATGTAACAAATTAATAACTCATTTTGCTGAAATAAGACTCACTGATGTGATTTGCTGTTGTAATGTTGCTGATGTTTCCTATTGTTGTTGAACGTTGCTTGCACATGAGAGAGACTGATGCTGATTAAAACGTTAAAGTCTTGGAGGGAGATGCTTGCACACGAGCAGATGATACAAATCTTTGGGACTCGTGGTCACGTGCAGAACAAAGGGAAGGCCGCTGCCAAGCGCTAGTGTTGGGGGGTGCTCGGATGGTCGAGGGACTTGAAAGTGACGACGACAAGAAGGATCAACTAGCAAAAAGAAGATCAGTAAAGAGGAGGGCGGACATCGTTGGTGTTGACGAGGGGAAGCAGAGAGTAGAGTAAGGAAGGAGATTATCCAAAAAAAAGAAGGTAAAGATTTTCATTTTTATTTATCATTCATTATAGAGAGGAGGAAGAGAGGGGATGAAAACAAGAGACTTTTGACAAGAGTCATTTTTCATTATACATTCATTCCTTCAATATAAGGTACAATTGCCTCATATAGGCTACAACTTCTTAACTACCCACTATCACAAGTTATAACTACCCACTACTATAAGTTATAACTACCCACTACCACCACTACACACAACTGAAATACATGTAAATATAAAAGAAAATATAAATAAATACTATAACAAATATACTGAACTACAAATAAAATGGAACTAAGATGTCCTCATCATAATCGTTTTCATAACTCCTTGGAGTAACACATGTGCATCTTCTAAAAAAAATTAACCTTTCTTAATATGCTCAAAAGTTTTTCTTCTCAAAAGAAACTTCATAGCATGATTAAAATCTATTGAGAAACTATAAAGGACTCAAAAGTAAAAAAAAATGACTCATGTTGCATCTAGTACAATTAAGCAACATGCTAAAAGTTATTGAGTGCAAATGAATTGAAGGTGGTGCTTTATTATTGTAATGGTCACCTTTTAACCCGTTTGAGATCGTGACACGTCTCTATCTGGCCCAAGGGATGCACGTCACATGGTCACCTCCAAAATATCTAATCCAGAGTCTTCATCCAGTTTGAATTCCAAGCGAGTTGGATAATTAGAAGAAGTGATAAATTCATTTAGAGGGGATCTCCAGCTCTAAAGCCCAATCCTCGTTCAAATGGGACAGTCACCCCTCGTGAGCAATTCGTCCTTATCTACAACAAGACGCAAACTATCATATATAGTTGGACTTTCCCCTACCTCGATTTAAACCAGGGTGTTCAGCCGAATTGCCATTAAGATGAGGATTTTATCAAACTGATCATGACTTCCTAGCTTTATCTGTTTGACATAACCTATATAAATAACAGATCCCTTCCAACGAGGAGGGGATCACAATCGGAATTCAAAAACCCTAGCACACTAGAGAAGCCCACCTATAATCACCATTATTATAATGGAATTCTCCTATCTCTCTCCGTGGTTTTTCTCACTTCGGGTTTTCACGTAAGATCCGTGTGTTTGCGCTTGCTGTGATTTTGATTTAACAATCTTCTCTTATTATTTTGATGCGTAGATTGATTCTTTAGGAATTTACTCACTGCATTTAGTGCTTTCATTAAGATTTTCTGAATCCTTAGGATCTCGCGCCATTCAATATCACACCCCTTCCTCTAAACTGCTTTGCACGACCGATATGGCTCCGTCAAGGAAGAGCGTCAATCAGACTACAGTCGCCCCCGCCGATCCGAAAAGAACAGGGAAAACCATCAAAGCGGTTGAGCCAGTGGACCATTGACCCAACCTATCTGACGTCCACAGCTGACGCTGATGATTCTCATTCCAACACTGTTTTGCTACTTGGGACACAGGCCGCCGAACCCGAACCGTCGCTCAACGGCGATCAACTCCTCCAGATGCTTTTCACCATGCAGAAGCAGATGGAGAACCAGCAGACGGAGATGATCCGGCTCTGCGAAGTTGCTACCTGTGAAAAAAGCAGCAACCTGTGTCCAGACACGACTACTCAAATAAATCGGACACAATGGAAGTCGCAATCTACTCCTACTGTAGGAAGAAACGAGCGAGCTCCCCGTCACCAACCCGTACACGGGAATCTGCTCTCTATTGGAAGCTCGAGCACAACCGATTGAAGGCCTACGAAGACAATGAGGACCTCAGGAACTCTGAGCGTTCCCGAACCCCGAGGATCCCTCGCATAGAGGATATCGTGGATCTGGTCTAGGAGCGTCTCATTCAAGCGAGTCAGCAGTTTTCGAAAGGGATGGGTACAACGGGATGCGACCCACCGACTCACCGTTGTCGAGATAAATTATCATGCTCTGCTTCTCGAAGAAGTTCGTGATGCCGATCTTTGACCACTGCTCGGGAACCTCCAAACCCCTTTTACATCTTCGCTATTACTAGGACAAGATGGCGGTCTACGCTCACGACAATCACCTTCTCTGTCGAGCGTTCCCGTCCAGCTTCAAGGGAGTCGCCTACCATTTCTTTTACTCGCTCCTAAAGAACTCGCTTCGAAACTTTCATGAAGTAATCGACGCGTTCTACAACCACTTTGATTCTCGGAGGGAATTCCAGAGAAACATCAACCACCTCCTCGCGATCAAAATGAAAGCTGGGGACAGACTGAAAAGCTATGTTAATTACTTCCAAAGCCAGATGACCTTGGTGTACGACTGCAATGAGGATGTAGCCGCTGTCGCCTTCATCAGTGGGTTGTAGGTTACCAACTCCTACAAACATCTGGTGAAGAATGACATCAGCAAGATGAGGGATATCTTCGTCCGGGCTAAGAAGTACATCCAAATAGAAGAGGCGACTCGGGCCACGTCCAGTCACCCCTCGAGACAAGGGCCTGAGGTTGAGAAGCTGAAGCCATAATTCCACCCGAGGAAGAATCCAAGTCACAATTCCTCCCTGTCTGCAAGCCATCTAAGTGTGCCGCCAAATCTAGCAAGGGGAGCGAAGCGGAGCTCGACCTCATCCCATTCTAGGTACCGATTAATCAGATCTTTAACACCATCAAAGACTAGCCTTGGGTCAGGCGTCGACCAAACCCCTCTCACTTAACCCAAGAGTGTCAGCATTTAGAGACTACTGTGCCTTCCACGAAGGGAGGGGCTACCTCACAGTGGACTGCTGAACCATCAGACGACACCTTCAGGACCTAGTCAGCGAAGGATACCTCTGAAAGTTCATTCTCAACCCTAAACTGTCCTTGGAGGTTAGAGTGTAGAGGCAGCCCGAGACCATAGACGAGCATCCGGGCAGCACCCTAGTTCAATACCGGGAGGTAAACGCCATCTTCAGAAACTCCCTGATAGAAGGCACTAATTCCAAAGAGAGGACCCTCTATGTCAATGATCGGAGGGACGACTATCTAGCAATAGTGACTCGCCCTTCTACACCTCCCGGTGGGCCAGTCTTTTTCTTAGAAGAAAACTCATATCCCATGCGCTTCCCGCACAATGACGCCTTGGTTGTGATGATACACATCGGATGCTGCAAAGTGTCGAAGATCTTGGTGGACGAGGAGAGTAGCGTCAACATCCTTTATGGCCACGCTTTAGATTGAATGGAGGATACCCGGAGCTGGCCGAAAATTGATCATCCCCTAGACCCAGTCACTTCTTTACAGATTCGACGGGAACGAGGCCCACTCCCCCAACACAGTTGAGTTCCCAGTCCGCGCTGATCCATTCAATGTCGTCACGGAGTTTTACATCCTAGACGTCCAGTCTCCTTATAACGCCATTCTCGGGAGACCATGGATCCACATGATGAGAGTGGTCCCGTCCACCCATCTTCAATTGCTGAAGTACCCCACACCATTGGGAATGCCAATATAAGGGGTGACCAGGCGATGGCCAGAAAGTTATTGCTGTAGCCCGAAAGAGATTGAGCTGGGCGCAAATGGCCTCCCGAGCAGGCCCTAATGAAGACTCTCCTGTGGATAAGAAGCAGAAAAGAATTGTTGATCAATAGCAATTAAGGCACGGCGAAAGCTCAGACCCTGGCTCACCTATCGAGTTTGAAAACCATGACAACAGAATCGAGAAGGAGCCCGAGTTATTCGAGGTAGACCCATAATCACATCACCCCGAACGAACCCTCCGAATCGGCTCAAGCCTGCAGCCGTGAGAAAAGATGTTCAAACAGTTCATATCTAAAACCACAACGTATTCGCATGGTCTCCCATCAACATGCCGAGATTTGATCCCGAGGTCATCTGTCACAAGCTCTCCATCAAGGCGGGTGCTAAGCCAATAAAGCAAAGGCCCAGGAGAATGAATGAAGAAAGGAGTCGCGTCATGAACGACGAAGTCGATCGCCTACTTCAAGCTGGCTTCATTCGAGATACATTTTACCCAAACTGGCTCTCCAATCGCCTACTCCAAGCTGGCTTCATCCCTCTCGAGGATCGATCAGCTAATAGAGGCTACGACTGAGCATGAGCTCCTTAGCTTTATGGATGCCTATTCCGGCTATAATCAGATTAAGATGCATCCACCGAATGAAGTTAAAACTGCCTTCACCACTTGTCGGGATATGTACTGCTGCAAGGTGATACCCTTTGGACTCAAGAACACAGGGCTACCTTTTAGCGAATAGTAAACAAAGTCTTGAAGGACCTGATCAGAAACACCATGGAGGTGTTCATCAACGATATGTTGGTGAAAAGTGTATAACGCACATATCACCTACAACATCTAGACAAAGTTTTTGATCTCTTTAGGCAGTACAATGTGAAGCTCAACCCTAAAAAGTGCACATTTGGAGTGGCTTTCGGGAAGTTCTTGGGATATCTGGTCACTTAACGGGGTATCGAGGCCGACCCCTATCAGATATCTGCAATTCTGAACATGAGGTCACCTACCTGTGTGAAGGAGGTCCAGATACCGAATGGACGTCTTGCAGCCCTCAATCGGTTTATCAGCGATCCATGAAAAATGCAAGCCATTCTTTCAAGCTTTGAAGAAAAATGGAGCTGACTTCTGTTGGAATGAGAAATGCGAGACATCTTTCCAGGGTCTAAAGAGGTACTTGGTCTCACCTCCCCTACCGTCGAAGCCTTTTTTGGGAGAGACGCTGTATCTCTACCTCGTCGATTCGGAATCAACGGTGAGCGGAGCCTTGGCTCGGGGGGACGAAGGTGTCCAAATGTCGGTATACTACATAAGCTATTCCATGAACGACCTCCAAACTAGATTCCAAAGGTTAGAGAAGCTGATGCTGGCTCTCATCATCTCGAGGAAAATCAAGCACTACTTCTAAACCTTCCCGATCATAGTCCTCACTGAGCATATCCCCTAAGAAGCATCATGGAAAATCCTAAAGCGATCGGAAGGATATCAAAATGGGCTTCAGAGTTGAGATCCTACGGATTCAGATACGAGCCAAGAACAACAATTAAAGGTCAGGTCTTGGCTGACTTCATCACTGACCTCACCCCAGGAGCCACAGAGCACGCTGACCAACTTGAGAAAGATGGATCCTGAACGTGGATGGAGCTTCAAATAGCAAGGGGTAGGCATCAAAATTGTCCTCACCACCCAGGAAGGATCCATCATTGAACAATCTTTTACCCTAGGCTTCCCTGCATCCAACAACGAAACCGAGTACGAGGCTGTCTTGGTCGGACTTCGAGCGGCTATCACTCTCGGGGTCACTGGGCTCGAAGTTCACTGTGACTTCTCCCTGGTAGTTAATCAAGTCAGCGTCGAATATGTCGCAAGAGATTCTCGGATGGCGGAATACCTACAACTGGTTCTCAAGTTAAAGTCGAAAATCCCCTGATGCGACTTCAAGTGGGTCTCTAGGTCTGAAAATAACCACGCCGACTCACTTGTCAACTTAAAGGCAGCCACAAAGTTCCAGCTCAGACGTGAAATTCCTATCGAGCATATCACTTATCCGAGCGTTCAGCAACCAACCGGAGAGGTCCTACACCTCGACACCTTACCAGGATGGAGGAACCCCATCATTGCCTACCTAAAAGACGGGACACTTCTCGATGACAGAACGAAAGGAAACTCCAACACTTGGCCACCCGATACATGCTTCTCGGGGACATACTATACAAGAAATTCTACTCCAGTCTCTACCCGACTCGTATCTGAGATGTCTTGGGCCGGAGGAGGTTCGGAAGGTGATGCAGGAAATCCACGACGGCGACTGTGGGAACCACGCGGGAGGACGCTCCCTCGCCCACAAGGTCATCAACCAAGGGTACTACTAGCTCAAGATGTTTGGTGACGCCAAGGATTATGTGAAGAAATGCCCACAATGTCATATGTTCGTTCTAGCATCAAACAGAGTGAGCTCTGACATTTACACCTTCCGCAACTCACGACCTTTCATGCAATAGAGATTGGATGTAGTCGGACTGCTCCCCGAGCATAATCTTAGCTGCGTTTTATAATGGTAGCCACCGGTCACACCAAATAGATCGAGGCAGTACTGCTCTTTGAGGTCAGCGGGCAACAGATTGTCAAGTTTCTCTAGCAGAACATAATATGTCGCTTTGAGATCCCCTGCACTATCATATCCGTCAACGAAACTAATTTCGCCAGCAAGTGGCCAGCTTCTGCGCCAAATACAACGGCCCATCGATTTTCCTCACTTTATTATCCCCAAGGCAATTATCAGGCAGAAATCAGCAACCAAATCATCCTCGACAACCTATGCAAAAGCCTGAACAACGTTAAAGGCAAATGGGCGGCTCTCGGAAGCTATTGGCCTACAGGACCACCAAACGCGTCCCAATCGGAGAAATCCCGTTCTCGTTGGCATACAGAATAGAGGCGATCATCCCAGTCGATATCAGTATGCCGATGCTCCGGGTGGGAGTGGTCCTAGATCAGAAAGACATCCTTCTCCGTCTGATGCTGGATCATTTGGAGGAAAGGCGACAATATGCCCAAATTCGCATCACAACCTATCAACAGCAAATCCAGACGGTTCACCACAAGAAGGTGAAGTCTAGGGAATTTCGAGTCGAAGACCTAGACCTGAAGCACGTGATTTAGAGCACACAACATTAGGATCACGAGAAACTAGGTCCTAACTAGGAGGGGCCCTAATCATTATTGCTCGCGGAGGCAACAGGTCGTATTCCCTGGACGATCAGGACGGGAACCAACTCAATAAGCAATGAAACTCTTTTCACTTGAAGCGATATTATGTGTAAGTCATGTAACGTTCAATAAAAGGATCATATTTTGCTATCTCAATCGCGTTCCATCCAACTCTAATATCTGCTCGAGCATCGTGCACATTCTCTGCAACCTATACTGGTCTTCACGCTGACAACGACCTCTCGGGGAGCCTCCTGAAGATGGAGGCTCGCCCACGTCGATCCCTCGGAGCCAGCCTATATCGGGATATATTCTGATGGCCGTCCGAGTAGATTCACAACCTATATAGGTTTTCACTCTGACGGCGATCCCTCGGGGAGCCTCCTAAAAGACGGAGGTTACCCCACGTTGATCCCCCAGAGTTAGCCTATACTGAGATATACCCTAATGGCTGTCCGAGCAGATCCACGGCCTATACGGGTTTTCATCCTGACGGTGACCCCTTGGAGAGCCTCCTGAAAGACGAAGGCTCACCCATGTCGATTCTTTCGAGCCAGCATATAATGAGATATACCCGGATGGCCGCCCGAGCAGATCCATCGCCTATGCGATCCTTCGGGGAGTCTCCTGAAAGATGGAGCTCACTCGCGTCGATCTCTTAGAGCCAGCCTATAATGGGATACACCTTGACGGCTGCCCGAGTAGGTCTACGGCTTATACAGGTCTTCACCCTGACGGTGACCCTTCGAGAAGTCTCCTAAAAGATGGAGGCTCGTCCACGTCGATCCCTCAGAGCCAACCTATATCGGGATATACCCTGATGGCTGCCCGAGCATATTCAAGACCTATACGGGTCTTCACCCTGGCGGCGACCCCTCGGGGAGCCTCCAAAAAGATAGAGGCTCGCCCACGTCGATCTATCGGAGCCAACCTATAATGAAATATACCTTGATGGCTGCCCGAGCAGATCCACGACCTATACGGGTCTTCTTCCTGACGGCGATCCCTCGGAGAGCCTCCTGAAAGACAGAGGGCCTATAATGAGATATACCCTGATGGTAGCTCGAGCAGATCCACGGCCTATATAGGTATTCACTCTGATGGCGACCCTTCGGGGAGTCTCCTGAAAGATGGAGGCTCGCCCACGTCGATCTCTCAGAGCCAGCCTATATCGGGATATACCTTGATGGCCGCCTGAGCAGATCAACGGCCTATACGGGTTTTCACCCTGACGGTGACCCAGCGGGAGCCTCCTGAAAGACGGAGGTTCGCCCACATTGATCTCTGAGAGCCAGCCTATAATGGGATATACCTTGATTGTCGCCTGAGCAGATCCACGGCCTATACGAGTCTTCACCATGACGATGACCCTTTGGGGAGCCTCCTGAAAGACGAAGGCTCATCTATGTCGATCCTTTGGAGCCAGCCTATAATGGGATATACCCTGATGGCCGCCCGAGCAGATCCACGGCTTATATGGGTCTTCATACTAACGGCGACCTCTCGGGAGCCTCCTGAAAGACGGAGACTCGTCCGCGTCGATCCCTCGGAGACACCCTTACTGAGATATACTCTGATGGCCGCCCGAGCTGATCCACGACCTATACGGGTTTTCACCCAGACGACGACCTTTCAGGGAGTCTCTTGAAAGATGGAGGCCTGCACGCGTCGTTCTCTCGGAGCTAGCCTATAATGGAATATACCCTGATGGCCGTCCGAGCAGGTCCACGGCCTATATGGGTCTTCACCCTGACGGGACCCTTCGGGCAGTCTCCTGAAAGATGGAGGCTCGCCCGTGTCGATCCCTCAGAGGCAGCCGATAATGAGATATACCCTGCCTGAGAAGATCCACGGCTTACACAGCTTTTCACCCTGTTGACGATCCTTCGGGGAGCCTTCTAAAAGACGAAGGCTCGCCCATGTTGGATGCTTGGAGCCAGCCTATAATGGGATACACTCTGATGGCCACCCAAGCAGGTCAACCGCCTGCACGGGTCTTAACCCTGATGGCGACCCTCCGGGGAGCCTCCTGAAAGATTGAGGCTCGCCTCGCTCTCGTCAATTCCTCGGAGCCATCCTGTAATGGGATATACCCGGATGGCTGCCCGAGCGGATCCACTGCATATATGGGCCCTACCCTGACGACTACAAAATAGTTCCTGCTGTTACTTCTCGAGAATGTCCAGAAAGACTCAAGCTCGCCCTCAACCATTCAGAGTTAACCCATAATGGGACCTACCCCGATGGCCCATCGAGTGAGGTAACAGTCTACCTTGGACCAACATCCGCAACACAACTCTGCAACTGGAAGCTTCCCCCATTTAGGTAAACATTTGTAGATGCCATTAGGGAATGGATCCTGTTCGGGAACCATATTCAAAGTCATTCCAAACGCTTCAGAACCAAGACATCACCCCGAATGGACGCAACAAGTCCAATCTCAAACTAAGAAAGATCTAAACAATATATGTGTTAAAAGTTCTTTGCTTTATTATAGAATTTTTTTTGATTACATCCATCCAAGTTCAAAGTGTGTTGATACATCTAACAAGTTTGATACAAATACAAGTTTTGATTTTGCATGAATGTGTTCTTCCTGAGTGAAAAAATAGAGGCGCTCAATGTCACGTTTTAGTAACGTCCTAGTAATGACTCCTAAGTAAACAATCCATCAGGATAGGATGAGCGATGATACTGAGGACTCTTAGGAAGACCACTAGTAAGGAGAACCGCGACCAAGTTGCTGACTGAAGCCTGTAAGGCAAAAGAGAATACCAATGCCAAGACCGCAACTCCAGAGCGGAGACGGACAAGGAGGTGACACCCCATAAGAGCACACATGATCGGCCCCTGACACCAGAGCCGACATCAAATGCCCTTATGCTCCCCGGTACATGCTCCCTGCAAGGGAAAAAAGGGAGTCAAATCTAAACTTCTCCCCAGTCTGCTACGACCAAAGACCAGACGTGCAGAACAAGCAGAAACTAGGTCATTCCTTGTCCATCTCTGCAGCTGGGCCTCGTCACAAGAGTTGAAACCTCTTGACGAGCCTATCACACGAGCTGAAACTCCTTGACAAACGGATTCCCGAACATCAAGAATGTAACAAACGTCACAACCTTTCCCTCTTCTTCCTCCACCGAATGAAGAACGAAGAAGACATCACCACTCGCAAAACAGAGAAAGACCTTAACAACAAGGAACTTTCAGGGAGCAGTTCAGATCTCTCTTGAAGAGTTCCGCCCTATTTATAAGGAGAAGAAGCCCAAGCGTTAACCACTCAGGCTCCAAATCTCAAAGGAAGATAAAGTGTTGCTCGATTTGAGACCCTACACATGTCATAGAAGAAGGGATTTGAACCGTCGCACTAGATACGCCATGCCTTCCTCGAAAATCGCTCGCATTCATAAGTGACGGTTACTTTATCAACGCCACAATAGATGATATGTGTATTTAAGGCTCTGCCAGCCTGTAGAGCCACGCGCGCCACAGCAAGATAAGAATGAAGTGACAGCAAATCGACCTGAGTCAACTTTAGGCTTTGCATCACTTTCTGCTCCTCTCTGCTTCAAAGTCCCCGGGAATTCATAACCCCGAGGGAGAGTTCCCAACCTCCTCCAAAGAGAGGAGAGCAGAGAGGGCATCTATAGTGGTCACCTTTTAACCCGTCCGAGATCGTGACACGTGTCTATCTGGCCCCAAGGGATGCACGACACATGGCTACCTTCAGAACACCTAATCCAGAGTCATCTGGTTTGAATTCCAAGCGGGTCGGATAATTAGAAGAAGAGATAAATTCAGTTGCAGGGGATCTCCACCTCTAAATCTCAATCCTCATTCAAATCGGGACATTCACCTCTCGAGAGCAATTCGCCTTTATCTACAGTAAGGCGCAGACTATCCGATAGAGTTACTCTCCCCAATCTCGATTCAAACCGGGGTGTTCAGTCCAACCACCATTAAGATGAGGATTTTAAGTATTTAAACTGATTATGACTCCCTAGCCTTAATTGTTTGACATAACCTATATAAATAATAGATCCCTCCCAAAGAGGAGGGGATTATAATCGGAATCCAGAAACTTTAGCACACTAGAGAAACCCACCTGTAATCACCATTGTTATAGTGAAATTCTCCTCTCTGTGGTTTTTTGCACTTCGGGTTTCCACATAAGTTCTGTGTGTTTACGCTTGCTGTGATTTTGATTTAACGATCTTCCCCCATTGTTTTTGTGCGTGGATTGATTCCTTAAGAATTTACCCACGACAATTATAATTGACAAAAGTAGTATATGGTCATCAACAAACACTAAGAATCTCATTTACATCACCAAACAAACATAAATATAGATAGTTACGTAAAGCTATACTAACTAATGCATTTCATGTAAATACCCTATATATATTATCTATGCACCAATTAGTGTGTATTGTAATAGTTTGTTGAAATGTGACTAGAATTTCATCAACTATCTCCAAAAATATATCGAAATATTACTAATTATCTGAACAATTGTTTAAACATTTTTAATTATTTTTGGCCGCAATTGATATCACCAATCTGATGTGGCCGATTCTGATACCGAAAATTGCTAATCTACACTAATACTGATTATGAGATTTCAAACCATTATCTTGGGGCCTAGGTTAATGAATTTGAATGTTCCACTGCATTCATTTTGATTTACATGTTCTAAAAGTGATGTAAACAAAAAATTCTGCATTTACAAGCCCACTGCCCATGCATCTAGTGTTTGCAAAATGGATGTTAGTTTGACGATATAACTAAAGGGCCTCATGATGCATGTGTTTAGGTTATGCTAATGGACTATTCTCATGATGCATGTGTTAGGTTGTGCTAATGGACTATTCTCATGATGCATGTATTACTCTTGAAACATGCGTAAACTTCATGTAAGCGTAGGACTTATGACTCATGGATCACAAGTGTTCTCTAGTGAAATTGTCGAAAAAATTGTTCATCTCGCAAGCTGTTGGCATGTGCACAAATGCCTTCAAAATGCATGATATTTTGTTTTATAGCAATTTTAGAACATGTAGATCAAGGTGTAGAGAGTGGATCATCATCCATATCGTTGCCTATCGAGCAGTTTGGTAGGTGGGCATAGCTAGCTTAACTTAGTTATGCTTGGGAGTATTACAGTCTCTCTTATATGTATAAATGCGTGTATACATTTTGTTAAAATATGAAAATTATAACAAACTACATTGCATAAGCACAACACTGCTGATTCCTAAAAGTTGAAAACCTCGACAAAATTATTAAGGTAATCATTTGGCAATAAGAAAGCATACTGTGTAAAGAATAGCAGTGAGAATAAACCATAATTATTGTGATTGGAAACATAAATTCTTTTGGGTAAATAGTGACAAACATCTATAAATCATAGGTTATGAGGTTATCCTCTCAAACAGTATCATAAAATCATATATTCATAAAAAACTCAAGGTTAGATAAGTATGTAATATTGAAAGAATCACTATCAAAGATGATTGAGCTCTAAGACAGGCTAGAAGTCATGTCTCAAAAGGGGGGGAAAGGAGAAGAGTTTTAATTTGTACGTCTTTAAAATTTTAAGATGTGCTATTGGGAGAGACAACTCCAGTGTGACGGAGACGACTGACTCGTTCCCATGCTGTGTTGTAGGTGTGTCCGGGTCTGATGTGTGTTGCATACAGGTAAGGGGGCTTTAGGGAGTGTCCTCGCTTTATAGATCCCAATAGAGGACAGCAAGGGGATGGTTGAGACTTTGTTCTATTTACAAGCATTGTTGGAAATGTCACGTCGGTTGATTTTAAAGATTAATCTATGGCATGATTTCAGGAGAGAAGCAAAATAACTCAAAACTTTCCGTGCAAGTTTGTTGGCTTGTTTGTTCACCATGGACATCAAATTGGACTACAAGTTTGAAATAGTGGAAGTGATCGATGCAGACAATTGAGGGGGGGGGGGGGGGGGTGAATCTACATGCAAGCTGACATGAGGACATCAGTCAAGAGTTAGTGGATCGTAGTTTGTAAGGTCAAGTCTATAGTTTAAAATCTCCAAATCGTATCGGTCAATGGTTTTAAATATTAATATCATGAATATCGGCCGTCAATATTGATAATAACACCCATATCGGCAATATTTGTCTCAAATTCAGGTTATAAGGTTAATATCATGTCGGGTACCTCAAAACTTGATGCGATATTACCGATATATATTAGAATTGGTCGATATTTGAAACCATGGTCAAGTCTGAAATCAGCTTCCATAAGATCTTCGAATTTATGTATTTTGATTTTTTTAGTTAAAAGAAGATGGCAGGAAAATAGTTACTATAGAGGTTTCTATTTCCATTTATAGTAACCTTTTGAATGGTATTCATGAATGGTAACCATTGGGGTAATAGATTCCATATTGTATGTAGGAAAAGTTTGGAGTCCTTTTTAGTTGGTTTCATATCCTATCTAGTTTAGTATTGGATTTTCTTTTTTTTTCAGTATGTTTGAGCAGTCAGGTCTGGCAGTCCGCATAAAGCTGAGGGTTGTTTTGGTTATACTCAGTCATATAGTCTTCGATAGACCTTTTATTTTCAGTTATAAGAGGAAATTCCAGCATGTTTTGCTGCGGATTCGTACTTTAGAGTTCTAAATTTGTCAACTAGAGCAATTTTTGCTCGAATTCTGACATTCAAGTGGTGTCCATGTAGATTTTTCTGCATCAGGATACCTGGAGAGGGTTGACTAGTTGCCACCCATTGGGAAAAACCATGGTGATCCTTTTTTAGGGCTCTTTCTTAAAACCCATTTGATAGCTAATTCTTATGGTGATGATGGAGACTTGGACTGCATGTCACGGAGTCTGTATTAACTATTAACTTGTCATATTAGAGTGTCAAAAGACTCAAAACCTTAATTACACTAGTTGATTGAGCTGGAGAGGGCACAATGCATCCGTTTAAAATATCACTTTGACATTTCAAAATATAATTGATTGGTAAATGATATCTAAGGTTGGGTATTTACAGAGATGAAGAGGCCTCGACATTCTAGAGAAACAGTTAATGAGGATGTTAAATAAGCCTGCTCAAAGACCTATCTAATGCAACCATCGAAAACAGGAAATGGCCTTTGTCACAGGCTGCATAAAGTACACATTAGAGAAATTTAGGGAATTGTGGTTTATTTACTACTTCCATGATGTTTTGGCATAGAGGTCCTGGCTATTTTCTATAGCTATGTTACAGCAATTTGGCCATGGTAGTCATGTCATGCAGCGACAATTTTATGGAAATTTGACTGCAGTTTCGTTTGGTTCTTTTAAATTTAGATTCTTGGTTTATTGCAAAAGTTCCAGATTCCTTAATGTCATCCCCAGCAATCCATCCTATTATGTTCATGCTATTTTTAAGAGAAAAAAATGAAGAATATACGTTATGATTGCCTTCAATCTGACGTCAACTCTCAACTTCTTATGTTGGGCTTGTGCAGTATGTAGCAACTGAACCTTTCTTTACAAATGTTATTAGTGTGATGAATATTTTATCATTGAATGTGTTTTTTCTTATTCTAGCTGCTATTTTACATTTGTAGAAAACAGATTATCACCAAATGACTTTGGATATTGCAATAAACTATCTGACTAATTATTGTATTCTTTATGAACAATCTGTATTCAGATTCATGAATCATTTATTTATCCCTGTTAAAAGTTTTTGAAGTGATATTCGGAGTTCCTTCTCAGCCTCTTTTTTGTTGCTTTATAGGTTGCACCAGTGTGCAACGTATTGTAGCTGAGCTTATTCCTCGATATGCTTCATTTTGTCCTACTGCTCTGGAAGCTGCAGCTAAAGTGTCCATCAACATGTACAATTGGAGCTTTGGTGTATTAATGAGAGGAGAGGATGTGGATGGTGTTGCGTATCAGACTGCTAAGGCCTGTGTTTTTGGGCTCGTGGATATATGTTGCACAGCTTCGCATGAAGCACCAACATCATCTGTCATCAGTGGTATCTGCTCTGCAGTTTTCCAAAATGTGCTTACATTTTTCACTTCAACTTTTGAGGGAAAGGATATCTATCAAGTAGGTCTTAGTGAAATTCGGAGGCTGCTTGAACCGATGGAATTCTTTTCTGATCTAAAACAAGAGCCAGGGGATGATAATGAACCTCCATCGCAGAAGTTATTCAAGTTTCGAGCACTATGCTTGCTTCGCATATTCTTTTCTTTTCCCAAAAACCTACTTGCTGCCTGTTTTGATCTCCTAGTTACCAGTGGTACTGATTCTGTTCATCGTAAAGGAGGACAATACTTTCTAAGTCAGTTGGGAAGTCATTTGAGTGATAACGTGGTAACTCATTCATCGAACAGGATAAGTGATGGGATTCCGCTATGCACTGATTCTGCTCCATGTGACGCAGAATGCAAAGGATCTGAAGTGAATTCTGTATCAAATGATAACATTGATCTGGAGAAACTCTTGCTGTTATCTAAGAACTGTTTTGTCAGAATGGTAATGCTTAAATACATGTTGATCATCTGTCATAGAAGAAAACCCTTGATTTGTTTGGTTGTTTGTTTCAGTAGGCATTCCATCCCTTTTCTCCTGTTTCCAAACAGGGTTTTCTACTAAAGAGACCTTCCTGTGCCTTTTTTCTTAATTGTTTCAATAGATTTAATGTTTACATTGTTCTTATCTGCAAAGACCAGTAATTTAGTTATGGTAAATGGTGTTCTACCCATTAGTGGCTTGAGGCAACCCCAAAGAAATGGGAGAAAAGCTCTTTTTTTTGCTTTTGTTATTGTTATTGTTTTAATCTTTTTTTTTTTAAAGAAAATCAGCTAGTGAGATTTTTTTTTTGTTATTTCAGTATTTACATATGTGCTTAATAATTTATATGGACACATATTAGAAACTTTGCTATAGATTATATGAAGTCCAATGGGGAAAACTTTAATATATTGCTAGATCATCATAGTAATATCTGAATGTTTTTTGACTCTTGATAAACTAGTTCTGTGTTTTTCTGAATAGAGATCTATGAGTTTGAAAATTCAAAATATCTGCAAAATTTAGAATTTTATAACGAAGTTGCCTCTACTAAAACTTTGGGAATTGATGGATCAATCCATCTCTGTTTCTTTTTTAACTACCTTTATTTTAGTATAATGGGAAAGTTCATGTTTGTATTTCTTTGTGGATCCTTATAAGGAAATATTGCAATTGGGTTTGATTTTCATGATTGGATCTCATCCATATTGTTATGGCAATAAACAATAATTTTTCCTTAACCATATTTCTAATCTTTCTTTGTTGCAGCACGTGAAATGTTTAATCCCTAGAATTTTGAGTATGTCTAATATAATTTGAAAGTCCAAGTCCATACCAAGTTACAGAATGTTGTCCACTGTAGTTATTCTGGTTTTCTGGTGGTGCTGGCTGCAGTGTGTTTAATTGTAGCATAGCAGCAATTTTATCTTGGACCTCATTATTGCTAAATTTACACACACTTCATATTTCTCCAGTTGATTGGCGAGTTTTCATCAGGCGTCTGTTTTTTATTGATCAATTAAACAGAAAGATCAATTTTTGTAATAATATGATAATTTTATTGAAGATAGTCATCCGTTGGAGGTCTTACGTTCTGGAACAATTAACTAGTGTTTGGTATGGTTTTCCAGATGATGTTTTCTTTTATTTTTCTTTTTCTCTTCCTATTTAGATGAGTATTGAGAAGTGTTATTAGTGCTTCCATGACTCATGCGTTTGAAATGTTCAAGTGCTTGAACACGCATCTGAAAATGTACCTTTCAGTCCGACTAGACAAGATGCTACTCCCGCAAAGTCTAGGCCCGTGGCTTGGTATATCCTGTGAAATCTCTTAATTTAGTATGGTCAATCTCAGATACTGATATTATAATAGTGAGCCAGTTTTGTGTTTCAGTATTAATGGAGGTAAAACTTTTTTTTATTATATATGCAGACTTTTATTTGTGAACACATGTTATAATATAATAGTGTTCAGTGTTCTGTAATGCATCCAAGTTTAGAAAAGAATTGTGTATTTTTGTTTCTGAAAATTGTTTCTGTTCACTTACTAAAGGATCTCTAAACTGCTTTAAGCATAACAGTTCAGCTAGGTTGAAGGTCTATACCATTCTTGGGGTATCCTTTCTTTTGTCATTTCTGCATTAAATCTATGATTCACCTAGGTTCCTTCGTCACCATCAAATAATCATGTAAAATGAATAACTATGATAAGTTCTATTATTTTACATTCATCTTTTTGGTAACAAGATATGTGGATCATGCTGATCGAATTATTTTACCTTACAAGCTGAAAACTATGTCGGTTCATCTATTTTTTTCGTTATCCCGTTAGATGTGCCATTACATCTTTTTAAGTGGTCATGTTTTCAGCAAGATGGTATGTGGAACATGCCGACAAAGTTATTTACACTTCAACCTGGAAAGTGTGTCAATTCATTTATATATTTGTTATCCTGATACACATAATCATCTTTCCTTGTTTTTCAATATTCATAGATCACTAAAAATGTAGGATAATAACCTACGTTCCGTTCCAATGACCATGTAGGTTTTTTTGTGGTTCTGTAACATGTTCATCATTTTAATGTCTTGTTTTGATCTGGTGGGTTTAATAAAATTTTCTATCGTTTATTTGTGAAAACCTGTGCCCATTCCCTTGCTGATCAGTTTAGAGCTCATTTTAGTTACTGTTTGAGATGAAGAGAACAAAAGAAAAAAAATTTTCTGTTTGATGATTTTATGGTTCTGATGATTGTATACAAATCTAACTGAAGTTCGAACTTCTTATATTTTTTCATGTATTCTTCCCATACGGTTATTAATATTCATTTCGTTATAAGTGAATTGGTGTATGCATTTCATTGTAAGAGTTTAGCCTCGATATTATCAGGAATAAACCTTGTATCTGATCTGAGGTTTACATGTGCAGGTTCTACACATGGAACCATCCTTGAGAGGTTGGATGCTTTGGAGGTACAAGAAATTATGTGGATCTTTCAGTTCTGAGGATATTCCGGAGATCTCATCTTTTCTGGAGAAAATCTTTGGATCTTTATCTGATGCGGTTCAGGAAGCTGGTTCTGAGGAGAACAATGGGGATAATTTTGATTCGTCAAAATATGTTAGTGTTCCATATGCAGACTGCAACATCCCTACCCAACATAGTGAGAGTGCTGATGCACCTAATAGGGAGCACTCCATGGGGGTGCATAATGCATCTGTTAGTGATGCGCTTTGCAAGGACGATACTGTTGAAACAGATTCAGTTCAGAATTTGAAGCCTCACAAAACACTGCTTTCTAACAGGGTTGATCCCCAGTCACGCATTGGTGGTTTAACTTGTGAAGGAGAAAGGTCAGCATCGGTGACCAACTTGGAGAGTAGGAACCTTGAAGATTCGTGTCCAAACAAGTTGTCTGCTAAGGACGTGATAAACAACCAGTTTATTTCTCCTCGCACTAAGAGGCAACTAGGTTTCAAAAATGATGATCCTGACACAAGACATGCCATTGAAGTAGAGAAAATCAAGGCTTCAAATAGTGACCTTGGATTTCCAACGAGGATATCTGCTTCTGGTAGTGCATCTAACATTTTCCCATCACCTAGGCAACAATTAACTGCACAACATCATGCTTCATATAATAAAAATATATGGTACTGTGATGGGGATCCTGCTGCTATGAATGTGTTCCCAGCTTCTAAGCAACTTTGGTTAGGTTCTCTTGGTCATGATGCATCTGAAACGGTAGTTCGGTTACAATTTGAGGATTTTGGTCCTCTGGTACAGTTCATTTTTGTTCCTGCTAAAGATTTTGCTTTGATTGAGTACAGAAACATAATGGATGCAGTGAGAGCTCGTGAATATATGCAGGGTTCTTCACCATGGGGTGGTTGCCTTCTAATCAAATTTGTAGACAGAGGATTAGGTAGCAGAGGAGTTGCTAACAATGTTGTGGTTGGTGACAGTTGTCATGTTTACATTGGTAAGGTGTCAACCGAATGGGCAAAAGATGAGATACTGCATGAGTTGATGATGGCAGGAACGAGGAAACCACTGATTACTGATCTTACAAGTGAAAATGCCTTGCTGTTGGAATTTGGGAGTGCTGAAGAAGCAGCTAGTGCGATGGCGCACATTAGACGCCTTCGTAAAGAGACTGGTGGTCCTGATAGAAGCTTGACAATGAATGCCTGTTCAAATGATAAGTTTGTTTCCAGCTGTCAGCTTTTGGTGAGGCAAATAGATGCTTCCATTTCTGATGAAGAGTTGATCAGTGCATTCTCCCGATATGGTGAACTTACCAGGTGGCAGTTTAACAGAGCAGCATGTTGCTGCTTGATAGACTTCCGTTCACACGAAGCTGCTGACCTGGCAAAGTCCCACTTGCATGGTGCAAAGTTTGGAGCAAAATCTATTCTTGTTGAATTTAGAATGGATAATTCTGGAACTGTTGCAAACCACATGGTATTTTCACCACCTGCTCGCTCTATACATGACAGCTCTGCTGCTAGTTCCACAGCCCGAAACATGAATGCTTCAGGATATTTTCCATCTCATGGTCCTGCTGGTGTAGAAATTAAGCCTTCAAACCCTATTCCAGTTCTTTTACATATAAACCAGATGGTAGCATCCGTGAACTTGTATCACCAAGATTGAAGATGGAAAATCTTCCAACTCAAGTACATATTGGACGTTCTCAGTCAAACTGGGCCATCAACAGCAGTGCAGAAATGTTGGAAGTTGGGTCCAGGAAAGTCAATGATTTTGGAAGGAGCATGCTACTGGACCATTCATTTGCAGGTAAAATTGTGGTGGTGTAAACTAAATTTTTCACTCTAGATATACATCATAATTATAGGTTTCTGTGGGTTTTATCAGGTCTGTGAAAGCTAATTTTTCTTTACATATACATTATACTGATAGGTTTCTGTGGGTTTAATTAGGTCCTGTGACCCCTCATGTTGCAGAACAAGGTTGGCAATACAAGAAGCAAGACTTTGAGCCACTATTGTCGGCTCAGGGAACTCAGTCATGCCCTCCCACTAGCGTACCTGGTGGTTCCATGATACCACCCCCAATGCAAGCCCCCTCTTTTGGTCGTCCTGTATACTTCAATCCAAGCAATTCCTGGGACAATTCTGCCAACAATCCTTCCGTGTCCAATCACATTCCCCCAGGCATGTTAGACACAGATAATCATCATTTTAATGCACATCCAACTGTACCTTTGTACCATCTTCTATAAATCCAGTTTCACAGTTGCATGGTGGTTCCATGCAGATGATTGACCAAATGGCTAGTGTTACATGTTTATCAAGTCTAGTGCCTCCCCCTCCCCTCCACCTAATGCACCACCACCTTTGCCTTCTCCACCTCCATTACCCCCTTCTCAGCCTCCTTCAGTCCCCCCTCCTCCCAGTTCTCCTCCTCCGCAAGCTGGCCCCGATACGTCTAGTTTGCAATTTGGAGAGCCTCGAGTGCACCATCAGTGGCGAGGTACACTTTCTAAAAGTGGCGTTCATTACTGTACAATTTATGCAGTTCGAGAAGACTCATCTGCGTGCAGATATTCGACTGTGGTCTCTGAACCCGCAGAGTAAGGGTTTTATCCTTCTATCATTGAACAATGCCAATTTATTTTTATGCATGTTCCTAACTGGTTTTCTTCCGCATAAATTTCAGCTGGCCTGCCAGCTTAGATGTTACAAAACGCACAGATATACGTCATGTGATGACAACTTTTGCCAGCACTCGACTTCACAGAGTGAGTACTGACCCTCACCATCACCTTTTTAGAGAATTGTTGCTAAATTAACTCAATTCAGCTCTTCTCATGTTTTATGTTTCAATTTGTTTAATCTTCTGAGTGATAAAAGCTTGCAATCGTTGGGGGGCGTGCTAGAGAATTTTAATAGTAATATCAAAAATAGACTCAGGGATCTTTAAGTTATGCTGCATATTTGAAACATACATCATTTTTCTACACCATAGATAATATGCTCAATTGAAAAAGTGGTTCCTCAATTGCAAAAGTTGTTTTTTTATCCCAACTAACCTAACCGATGGCGGGTGTATTCTTAAGTTCTTGAAACTTCAGATGTAGGTTGCCAAGACCGTTCCAAACCCCAACTCAACTGAAAATGATAAACATTGTTTCTCACAAAAATGCACATCTTTTTTTTTCCATGCATGTTTATTTTGGTTTAGGCCGGTTAGTTTTATTTATTTATTTATTTATTTTCCTTGTTTGGGGTGGGGGAGGGTTGTGTATGGGTGGGTGGGTTCACTGGTGTTTTTTTTTTTTTTTTTTGGGGGTGGGGGGTGGTCAAAATGGGGTCTGCTGTAGAGCATAAATTTAACTCAAGAAATCCCTCTATACAGTAATCGATCTAATCTTAAAGATTTGCCAAGAAAGTGGCGTCAGTCCCCCATAATTTGTTACTTGTGAGGGTCTAATCATAAATGTCTAGGGCCAGTCAACTTACACTTTAGATGAGCTCATCCACTTACGCAATTTAAGCTCATGCAACTAGGAGCATTCTGTAAATGCCCGAGGCTGCAATAAATCTAGATGAAGACTGAAGAGGTAAATCGATAAGATTTTATATGGTAACATCATGTAATATTATAAAGATTTGCTATAGGGAACCACATTCCCTCCAAGGCACATAACAAGTCAAAGATCTAAATTGAGCCATATTCTCAAATTTGAAGTAGACTATGACGCTGGCAGAACCCGTGGGATGCCTGAGTTATACGACCATAAAATAGATGCGAACAATTGAATATTAGTTAAATGCAGAGGTTCTAGCATGAAATTTATCAAAACTGCTACTACTTCCAGGTAGCTTCAAATTGTCGTGACACAAAGAAACAAACTGCCCTGGAGCTTCTCAATGGGTCCACAGGAAAGGAAAACTCTTTCAAAGCAGGTAGTGGTGCTGTGAATTCTTGGAAGGTGCAATGAAGTTTCTCCTAGTAGGTAGATCCCTGGATGAATTTGGAAGAACTTAACTGGACGAGTTTCCTTATAGGGGCGGTCTTTACCCACGTTTTTGATCATTGGTATAATGAGCTCATGCATCTTCTAATGGATGCATAGGGAGAATAATTCTGAGAACTGTTTCACATTCACGTTAAATCTAAATGAAGAGGATTACTTACAAACAGGAACCAGAACTGCCAACTGACAATGCAGTTGAGATGATTTAACCATAGACAATTTTGAAGTTACATATGGTTAGAGCAAGTAATTATAAAAAAATGGTTATACTGAAGAAAGAACTTGGAATAACACAAGTAGGGACATCCCAATTGATAATCAGAGTTAGAGTTAGGGATAGAGATGAATTAGGGAGAATGTGATGGATAGATCGATCCCATCTCATCTCCTTTTTATTGTATAATAATAAATAAAGATTTACACAAAAGTCCTTATATTTATTTATTACATAACACTCTCCTCAAGCTGGAGCATATACATCATACATACCTAACTTGTTAGAATTGCACCTGAGATCTCCCAAGTGGCTCAGTCAACAAATACACAAGCTGACTGACAGAAGATAGAAACTTTGGTTCAATAATATAAATATCGTACTTTATCCATACCACATGACAATCTACTTCAATATGCTTCATCCTCATAAAACACCGAGTTTTGTACAATGTAATTACTTGACTTGTTATCATAATATAACCTCATCAGAGTTTTGGGCACAAAGTCCATCTCTGTCAGAATATCTTGTATCCACACAAGTTCACGTGTAAGATCAACCGTAGCCGTATATTTTGACTCGGCACTTGATCTAGAGACGACATGACACAAGATTTCTCCAACAAATACATAATAACCTATAGTAGACCTCCTATCGATTGGACAACCTGCCCAAGCTGTATAGAGAAGCCAGCTGTGCGGTTATGATCACAATCTGAATACAGAAGCCTTTTTCTTGAAGCACTTTTAAGATACCACAATATCCTAATTACAACATCCTAATAGCTTGTTTGTGGGGCTAACATGACTGGCTCACAACACTAACTGGATATGCAATACTGGTCGAGTCACTGTCAAACAATTTAGCTTCTTAGCTAGTCTTCTATACCTTTCTTGGTCTTCTAAGAGCTCCCCCTGACCAGGCAATAGCTTCAAGTTTGGATCCATAGGTGTATCCGTAGCTTTACACCCGAGCATACCTGCTTCTGACAACATATCTAACATATACTTTTGCTGAGAAAGTGAGATAAGTGAGATCCTCTTCTTAGATCTAGTTACCTCAATCTTCAGATATTAACATAGTGGCCCCAGATCTTTGGTCTGAAACTTTTACTATAAATGTGACTTTAGGTCACTAATCGCTAGACACCATCTCCTGTAATTACAATATTATCCACGTAGACCACTAAGAGAATACATTTTTCCTGATGAATGCGAAAGAAAATCGAGTGATCCTTCTGAGAAGGACGAGGATTAAACTCCTGAATGACAGAATCAAATCTCCCAAATCAGGCTAGAAGGGATTGTTTCAAGCCATCAAGTGTCTTTTGCAGACGACAATTTTGCCATATTCCCCTGAGCAGCAAACTCAGGTGGTTGCTTCATATAAACTTTCATCAAGAATGCCATGGAGGAATGCATTCTTAATATCTAACTGATATAGAGTCTAGTGATGTGTAGCAACAAGTGAAATAAGCAACCGAATTGAAGTCATTTTTGCTACTGGAGAGAATATGTCCTGATAATTTACATCATATGTCTAGGAGTATCTATTTGCCACCAAATGAGACTTGAGACGAGCTAGAGTTCCATAAGGGTTTTGACAATATATATACTCACCGACATTTAATTGCCTTCTTCCTAGCTTAAAATGGAATTAGTTCCCATGTCCTATTTTGCTTTAAGGCATGCATCTCATCTTCCATCGTTGCCCAACATTCTGAATTTGACATGACATTTGAAACAGATTTGGGAATAAGATGAGAATCAATGGAGGAAATAAAAGCACAATATTGTGTGAAAGATGTGCAAAAGATAAGAAGTTATGTAGCGGATGTAAAGTGCAACTCTTTCTTTTTATGGTGAGCAATAGGAATATCAAGATCAAATTGAGAATCATTCAATAAAAGAAGGAATAACAACATTCTCACCTGATATGGTGTCAGTGATCAAAAATACAGGAAAAACTGGCACATCGGTAGTGGATTTGGCACGTCTAGTATACACCTGTCTATATCTCTATAGCATAGGATCCATATTGACACATGAAGATGAGTTTTCTAGAAAGAACATCTGATGATGTCCTCTTGGAGGTCTCTTTATCAAAGTATGGTGTGGATTTGAAAAATGTAACTTCTACAGAGATCGCAAACTTATGCAAAGTGGGATAGCAGCTTTATATGCTTTTTGACCTCTAAAAAAAGACGCATTTGAAAGCTTTAGGACCTATTTTGATGCGATTGGTACTATGATTATGAACAAAACATACTAAACCAAAAATTCTAGGAGGTAAAGAAAATGTCACACGTTTGGGATAAAGAACATAATATGGTATCTGACCATCAAGAACTATAGAAGGTATGTGATAAATTAGATAGCAAGCTTTACGAATTGCATCCCCTCAGAAGTATTTGGAAATATTTATGTCAATTAACAAAGTTTGTGTCACCTCAAACAAGTGATGATTTTTACGTTCAACCACCCCCTTTTATTGTGGAGTGTAAGGATAAGAGATTTGGCGACTAATTCCAGTATAAAAAAGAAATGCATACAAGATGAACTATTAAATTCTTTCGCATTACAAGTCTGCAAAGTATGAACGAACATACCAAACTGATTTTTGATTTTATTATAGATAGTTTGAAAAAGGAGTGAACCTCTGAACGATTTTTCATTAAATATAACCATATCACACGAGAAAAATCATTCACAAAGATGATGAAATATTTAAAATCAACTGTTGAACTAACAGGACAAGGTCCCCAAATGTCAGAGTTCAAACAGGTGATCTACCCTCTTATTGACTCTTAATTGGATAAGACACGGTGATATTTACCCATTCAACATGACTCACATTCAAGAGACGACACTTGACCTAACTCAGGAACTAATTTCTTTAAAACTTGCAAGGTAGGATGACTAAGCTGATGATGTAAATCTCACAAAAAAGTAGAGCTAACACATACAACCGAACTGGCACCAGTCTCCAGGTGATACAGACCTTTATATTTAAGTCCTGTGCCAATCATCTTCTGCCTCTCAATCTCCTGAAATACAGAATGATCAGGAAATAACATCGAACAATTCAAAGATTGTGTAGGTTTACTCATAGATAATGGATTAAATGAAAACTTGGGTATGGAAAAAAGATGACAAAGGTAACGAATCAGTAACTTTGGCACAATTACACTCTCAACACGAGAAATAGTACCATTTTCTAAAGTTATTGTAGGAAGTGATAAAGGTGAAGACAAGTCATACATAATACCTTTGTTTCTCGATATTGTGATCAGATGCACCAGTATTAATGATTCAAGTATTAGGAGCTCTGAAAGTGAAACATGCAGTAGGGTTATCTAATTGTGTCAAGGTAACAGTGGATGAGAATGGTGTGATCTGTGTAGCCTGAAACTGCTGGCATATCTGGTATTTTTCGGACTCTTCATATGATATAAGTACACTTCTAGAACTTGAGGGAACCTATCCCCCTGATGCATAGGCCACATGAGCAACCAATTGAGAGGTCATGTCGTACAATTTAGGGCACCTTTTTCTTCGGTGTCCAACCTCCCCTGTAGTTGTAGCAAGTTCTCATGACTTGTCAATTCTCTGCTCCATTTCCTCCACTACCAAAATCTCCCCCTCTGCTACCACTGAAATGGCCTCCTCGGCCAAAATCTCCAGTACTACTACCAAAACGACCTCGGTCAGAATCTCCTCTGCCACTGCCAAACGGCCTCCTCGTCGACCATCACCAGGAGTTGTTAACTGTCACTATTGAACGGCTAGAGCTGACCGTTCATGGGACTCGTTCCCTATTGGATTTTGTGATTCATCCGGAAAGACACCTTGAAGAAATCGATGTCTCTTGTAGGGAGTCAATTGCAGAACTACCTATCATCTGTGGATGTGTAAGAGTATACTCTGATGGCAAATTTCCTTGAAAAGTTAACACTGTTAGCTGGTTCACTGCTTCTGCATCTTCTTCACATCCTGTGAGATGGGAAATAACATCTTCAGCTTCTCATAAATCCTGTTGAAGTCTGCATAGTGTTGAGACAAATTTTTGTTGCCTTTCTTACTTCGGAATATCCCCCGAATGACATTGAAAGCTTTATTAAGATTATCCTTCCCTGAATGCACCTCCTCAAGATAGTTTCACATCTCCTTCATGGTCGATGTATGCATCACCAAACTTGTATCTTCAGCTCCATGATATTCAACGCCTGACCAACGAGAGCAACATCCTCTCGCTCTCACTCATCCGTCTTAAGATCTAAGAGGATCCGTGTATGACTCTTCTTTCCATGATCAGTTAAATTAATTTTAACAATTTTCCTCCATTCTAAAAAGTTATCACCATTCAACTTCCTATCAATGATCTTGCTAGTAACAAACTTGGAACAATCAAGTTTGAGCTCTGCTGACTTTGTCATAATCGTTGAATCCACCCCTACTACAGTCAGAACTCAAGGATCCTCCTAACACAAAACATAACTTCAAAAGACAGTACATAACCTTCCAAGCTCACACATACAACTCAAAACACGTCATCCATTAAACCTCTCATCAACCCTCGACATTACACAAAGAAAAAAGAAAGACAACTTTTTTACCTATCTGCTGCAGAGAGAAATAGCAAACAAATTTTTTTATTCTGTTAATTTAACAAAGCAAAAAGGGGAGAGGAGGTGCAAAAAAGAAGAGAAGAGAAGGAGCGCAGGAGAAGTCGTTGAAGTTGTTGTTATGCCGATACTGTCAGGAGGGAAGAAGTCAAAGATGATGAAGACGGGTCAGTTTTCAATTGTTTTGTTGCTGTCTAGGGAGATGAGGTTATATCAGAGTCGAATCTACTTAGGGTGGCGTCGAATTGGGTTAGGGTGAGGATGGAGACGAGGCGAGGTCAGATTGGGGTTGAAACGGGTCAGTGGTAACAAATCGGTCTGGTTGGTGAAGTCTAGGTCAGATAAAGGATTCGGGATGGAAGAGGAGGTGGTGACAGCAATAATCGGAGAGAATCCAATCGATTATGAGTGTGAAAGAGGCGGTGGCAACTGTTGGATATTGTTCAGGAGGTTGTGAGTGGCGACAATCTTCGGATTTGGCGAGTTCGGCAGTCGACTGCGAAGAAGAGAAGGAAAGGAGAATAAGGGATCTTTGCTCTGATACCATGATAATCAGAGTTAGGGTTAGGGTTAGAGATGAATTAGAGAGAATTTGATGGATGGATCAAACCCATCTCATCTTTTTTTTAAGATAATATATAAGGATTTTTACACAAAAGTCCTTATATCTATTTATTACATAACACCAATAAAGGTAGCAATGGATATCTGTGATAAAGGAGAAATAACGGATGTAAATTGAACCAATTGAAGCTGAAGTTGGAGACAAGGTTCGTGGAAGCAGATTTACCTCCCAATGGTTGCTGTATGTGTAGGCAAAAATACAACAGAATGCATAGACTTGTGAGAATGCAGCTTCATAATTGCTGGGAACAAAGAAAATTAGCTTTACCTTTGTGATTTAAACCATTGTATTAGGAATTTAATTCGAGCTCTGGTTGCGGTTTGGTTCTGCTGACGAAGACTCAATTCCTACTTGGAATTTTTTATGTTATCAGACAGTTCTGTTGCAAATTTTCTATTAGTCTTATGTGTAACATCTAAAAATAGAAAAATGATAGATATCTAGAGTATTTTGTGCTTACTCTAGTAACTTGAGAAAGGAGGACATCTAATCACTACAAGGATCTGAATGATATTTTGAGTAAATTTGTCCCCTATTCACTGTTGAAGCCTTTAGATATGTTGGACATATAATTCACTAGAGTTTCATGGTCTTCGTGGATGAAAAATATTGGTTTCAGTAAAGTGCTTCATCATTATATCGTTTTCTCTAATACTTATCATATCTTCTACTTGTGCTTTCTTTGGTTTCATTGGAGCTCTTACAATGTCTTATTTTTTTAATATTTTTAGCCCGGCTTCCTGCCCCTTCTCATTTATTTCCCTGCTAAATGCTAAAATATTTCTCTAACTGTTCAGCCTTCCATATATGAGGTCCGCTAAGAGCGTGTGATACCATAAAGTTCGTATGCAACCTTAAAATTGAATATCAGATTCTAATGCTTGTTTTCTTCCCTGGATAGCAAAGACAGAATAATGTGGAACGGAGGGGAAATTTGGGTTTGTGGTGGGGGATTTGGTGGAATTGGGAAAGAACAAGAGAGGAAAGGGAAAATATGATCATGAATCGCAACCCGAATCTTGGCTTCATCGTCTGATTCGATTCAGTCTATGAGATTAAACTAAAACAACACAAATTTTCATAGGAAAATGAATTTTTAATCAATTTATTATTTTTTTCAAAATTCAATACACGGCTATATATAGCTTACAATACGTGCATCATACGTGCAATTATTGAGAAGATCAAATCTACCCAAATCTAATTCAATTAAATCCTAGATTTACCTAAACCTATCCAAATCTAATTAAATAAAATCAACAAATCCTACTAGATCTGAGCTGTACGATTTACCCATCATTCTCCCTGGCTTGAAAACATTCATTCCTGATGAATGTAGTGGCAGGTACAAGGTAAGCAACCGGATGGAACTGAAACACCTCACGCATTCTCAATCAGGTCAAGGAGGTGGTCGGGAAAACAACACTGATGTGTCATGGCTGAACTAAAGTGGTGGAGGTGGAACTGGCTTTCGTGACAAGCCGACTGTGAAAGATAGTAAGTCGAGCCACTCACAGGTAGCAGACAATGCAAATCATCTGTATAAATACTAAACGGACTGCATTTTGCACAATGAGTAGACTGATCTCTGGTGATTACGTCTCCTGTAGAAAGATCTGCTATGGGTCATAAACGTAAGACGATTTCAAGGAAGCTCTCAGAGCTGTCAAAGATGGCACTAGCTTCATGGTAGGGTCCGCTGGAAGATCTACAAGAGTCTCGATGAGAGGCTTTTTCACTTCTGGTTCTGGTTCTAGATCTTCAATAACTTTTGATTCTGGCTCATCAACTCATTTATAATCAATTCATTTTTTTTCAAAATTCAATACATGGTTATATATAGCCTACAATACATGCATCATGCATGTAATTATTGGTAAGATCAAATCTACCCAAATTGATGGGGATATCTCTCCAGGATTGCGATTCTACACCAGGAGGCGTCGTCGTACACTTTCAGTTTGGTTCGATTAGGGATGAGAAATTCAAGCGACATTAGGCTACTTGTTTTAGTTCTTTTGTCCCTTTTATTGTAATTTTAATTTATTTATTTGGTAGTTTTCTTTTAGTCCCATATCGGTTGTAATGGGATCTTGCTGTTGATGTAGGCCTATTTAAGGCCAAGATTGGTATTGTTATCAGTAGTTTTATAATGAATGAAAATTGCTTTTAAAGCTTTGTAGCCTGTGTGCTTTCGGTGAGAAACCTAAGGAGAGAATCCCGCCCGGTTCCCCATCATCTTGGCATCAGAGCTTAAATCCTGAATTCTTTCCAAAAACAAAAAATCCGCAACAAAATTCCTCCTCCCCCAAAAAAAAAAAATAAAACACCTACTTTTTTCTCCTCTCCTCTTCTAAGCGCCGCCATCAAAAAAAAAATCCAAAAAGAAAGGGATCTCTCCTTTCCCCTTTCTCTGCTCCTCAGCCCAACAAAATCTAAAAAAATTCTCCTCAAAATATAAAACAAAATCTCTTTCTCTCAGAACTCATCCACCCTCCCTCGAGCTTTTCCCGTGAGCGCTCGTGACTTGCCTCCACGCCGCCATTCCCTTTTGACGATTCTGAGCATACCCCCACCTCCGATCTCCGATACAACTGCCTCCGATCTCGTCCATCTCCTCGCAGGTCTCGAACCACCCAGAGATTGATATCACCGGCATCTGTTCTTCGATGACAAGATCAGATTAAGCTCCGATCTACGCCAACTTCACCTTCCGACGTCGAGATCGCACTCCGACGACTCCTGCGAACACACTGCGAACAGTATACTCCGACGTCGAGAATCCTCCTCTCGGCGCACTCCCGAGCCTCCTCTCCAAGATCTGATCTCGAGCTCCTCCCTCGCGCGCTCCGTCGAGCTCCTCACCTCGCGCACTCCGTCGATTTGCTGGATTCAGGCCTCAATCGGCGTCAACAACCAAGAGATCTGCATCTTGTCCATCACCTGTGATCTCGATCGCCAACCGTCTACATGATCTCGTCTTCGCTTCATTTGTTTCTTCGATCTCCTCATTCAGAGTTGGCTCCATGAATCCTCCGGTACGATCTTCTTCTCCTCTCCTTGATTAACTTATTCGGCCTCTGATCAACTGCAACAAGTCCGAAATCAGATATGATTTCAGATTCTGGTTTGGAGTTTGAATTGGGATTCTAATTGGGGATTTGGAGTAGAGCTTCACACACACGCACAAACATCAATAACAGCTTTGATTTGGATTTTTTAGTTTGGTGTGATCTCAGTGTTTTAGAATTCTGCTTTGAGTGGCTGCAGAGCCCATCAAAGGATAAAAACAGGAAGCTTTTATTTGAGTGCAATTTGAAGTTCTGATTGGGTGGTGATTCGAATCCGATTACAACTGATCCGCGAGCTACATTCCGAAGCCTGAAGCAATCTCAAGCGCGCTAGTGCATTTTCAAGCGACCAGGGTCCAATTGGGACTCATTTTCGACTATCTAGGTAATCAGTATTCAGGGATAATTTCCTTTGAACTGAAATTTGGGTACTACTTTAAATTCTGTCATAATAATTTCGTCGATTATCTGCCATCCACAAACAGTGAGTGAGTGAATCTACTTTGCATTATTTGCGACATCTTTATATTAATTTAGGGACAACAAATACATAGTGGACATCGAAAGTTGCATAGAATTAATATTTTACAAAATATTGAAGTCTGAATTGCAAATTCTTTTTTACATTGCAGTCTCTATTTTACACTCTTGAGCTTGCTAGTAAATTCATTTGCCTTATTGTGCGCTTTATTTTACTGAATTGTTGCTGATCCTTCGCATCTTCTGCATCATTCTGCACGATTGCATTAGAGTTTGTCAGTGGCATATAGAAATAATAGATTGCATTCATTATTATATATAAAAAAATCATCATAAATTCAGCATTTAGATAATAACAATAATAAGAAAAAAGAAAAGTAACTGTGCATGCGTACTCGTAGTGGTAGAGTCTATGACCCAGTAGAACCCAATACAGACGGGGATCCCAATGCTTCTTCGTCTGGTATCACCTCACCAACGGATTACATGACTCTTGAAATTCTTAAAACTCTTAAGGAAATAAGGCTCAAATGAACACCTTAGGTCAGAGAATGGATAGGTTGGAAGTGGAACATCATGATGGAGCTCGTAATGAAAAGCGTCAACTCAATAATCGTCGAGAGGAGAGAATAAACAGGAATTACAATCGATACTATGAGGATGACCGGTACTTGAAAAACATTAAAGTGGACGTATTGAACTTTGACGGCCGCTTAGACTCACAATATTACCTAGACTGGGTAATGAGTTTAGAGCGTTATTTCAAGTGGTACGAGATGTCCTAAGAGCGGCGAGTCCGTTTTGCTGTCATGAAACTGGTAGGGCAGGTGGGACAATATTGGTCAAATGTTGAAAGACTGATAGTACTAAAGAGGCAAGAACCAATCCAGATTTGGGATGAGATGAAGGCTAAGTTAAGCCAGAAGTAGCTCCCGATTACGTTTCTGGATCAACTGTTAGACAAATGGAGTAGGCTGACTCAAGGAACTCGCTCTGCTACTGAATACATTGAGAAATTTGACGAGTTTTTAATGCGATGCAGCGAGTTTGTCGATGAATCTCCAACGATAACCCTCTAGGTTTAGGTCTGGCCTGCGTGATTATCTCCGTAGGGAACTCTTTGCAAGAGGTGTTAGTGATTTAGAACACACCTATCAGATAGTTTGGGACTTTAGATGCGTTCCGAGGATCTTACTATCAACGAGGTTCAGATTACAAGAGCCAATGCACTAGAGCCACCTCTAGACAGTCCCAGCTCAAACCCAATCCTAATTGTTCAGCTCTGACGGGAGATCTCAAGGGTAAAGGCCCAGTTGAGAGCGTGCCACAAACCAACCCCCGCACCCAATGCTTTAAATGTCAAGGTTATGGGCATGTAGAAAAGTTCTGCTCAAGTAATCCAGAACTCTCTTTCTGGATGATCAATCAGATGATGTGCAAGACGAACCTCAAAAGGATATTGTATTCGTAGGGAATGCGAGTAGTGATTCTGAGAATGACTTCGAACACGAGGAAGTTCTTAGTACTCTCAGGCATGTTGCTATCGTTCGATATACTCTCGCTCAACCTAAGGATATGGTTGACTGGCGAAGAACCTCAATTTTCTACACAGATAAAGATTGGTGGAAAAAATTGTAAAATCATTGTCGATAGTGGAAGTTGTTTAAATGCTGTGTCATCCAGTTTAATTTCAAAGATAGGGTTGAAGACGGTCCCTCACCCTAGCCCGTACAAAGTTACCTGGATTAACACAACATCGATGGAGGTGAATGAATGATGTCTTGTGCCTGTGCAATTTGCCACCTATAAGGACAAAATTTGGTGTGATATAATAACTATGGATGCAGGACTTGTGATTCTTGGTCGACCTTGGTTATTTGATATGGACGTAACTTTGTGGGGAAAGTCAACACTTGTACTTTCAACTATGAAGGGCAACGGATCAAACTAATTCCGAGTCAACCCAGATCCAAACAAGAGAAAAGGCCAGTAGACACGAGAAAAGAGAAGAACCTCAACTTAATCAGCCCTAAAGAAATTGAACAAGAAGTGATTAGTGGGGCAGAAGTCATCGTTTTGGTTGCTCAAGAATTAGTGAAAGAATCTCATGAGACGATTCATCCTGAAGTGGCCCTATTATCACGAAGTTTGTTGATGTGTTTCCTAACGACCTCCTGATCAACTACCATCGATGCGGGACATTTAACATGCCATTGATTTAGTTCCGGGAGCCACTCTACCCAACTTGTCGCACTATCGGATGAACCCGATGGAACATGCCGAATTACAGAGGCAAGTTGAAGAGTTATTGAGCAGAAGGTTCATACGAGAAAGTTTGAGTCCTTGCGCGGTCCCCACACTGTTAACGCTGAAGAAAGATGGGACATGGCGTATGTGTGTGGATAGCCGTGCTAGCAATAAAATAACGATAAAATATTATTTTTCAATCCCCAGACTGGATGATATGCTTGACATGATGACCGGTGCTACCATCTTTTCAAAAATAGATTTGAAGAGTGCTTATCACCAAATTCGAATTCGCTCGGGAGATGAATGGAAAACAACCTTTAAAACGAAGGATGGGCTGTATGAGTGGATGGTCATGCCATTCGGCTTGTCTAATGCTCCAAGCACTTTTATGAGAGTGATGACACAAGTATTGTGACCCTTTATCGGAAAGTTCGTAGTCGTATATTTTGATGACATCCTCATTTATAGCAAATCAACGGAGCAACATTTGGACCACCTTACCAGGTCTGTGTAGTTTTGAGAAAGAAAAGTTTATATGCCAACTCTAAGTAATGTACCCTTCTTACCGACCAAGTCATTTTCCCGGGAGTGGTTGTTTCTTCAAAAGGTGTCTCCGCAGATCCCGATAAAATTAAAGCTATCGTGGAATGGCCAGAACCATGCAAAATTCGAGAAGTGAGGAGTTTTCATGGGTTAGCCACTTTTTACAGATGTTTTATTCAAAATTTTAGTACCATCATGGCACCGATTACTGATTGTTTAAAAGAGAGGACTTCGAATGGACTAGAGCTGCTGCCAAGGTGTTTCGGGAAATCAAAGAGAGAATGACAAAAGCTCCTATTATGAGGCTTCCAGATTTCACAAATTTTTTTGAAATTACTTGTGATGCCTCAGGCATTGGGATATGTGGTGTTTTGAGTCAGGAAAAGCATCCCGTTGCCTATTTTAGTGAAAAGTTAAATGATACTAAGTAACGGTATTCTATTTACGATAAAGAGTTCTATGTGGTAGTACAAGCTCTGCGGTACTGGCGCCATTACTTGTTACCACAAGAATTCGTCATTTATTCAGACCATGAAGCCCTTAAATATCTCAACTCTCAAAAGAAGTTGAATCCGAGGCATGATAGGTGGGTAGAATTCCTTCAAATTACACCTACGTCCTCAAGCACAAGGCCGGGGTGAAAAATAGGATCGCTGATGCTTTTAGCCGTCGTCGCGCTTTACTTTCTGTCATGAGTACGGAAGTGGTTAGTTTCGAGAAGATCAAATACACTTATGAGTCATGTCTGATTTTGAGAATATATACACTGTCTTAAGGGATAGTTTGACTCATGAAATTGATGGTTTTCTTTTGCAAGACGGATATTTGTTTCGCTCTCGTCTGTTGTGTATCCCTTGCACCTCATTGAGAATTTCTGGCATGGGAATTACACACTGGGGGACTTGCTGGACACTTTGAACGAAATAAAACAATTGAAGCTGTCGAACAACGTTTTTATTGGCCGAGCTTAAAAAGAGATGCTGCAAGACTTGTTAGTCAATGTCGTACATGTCAACTCGCCAAGCAATGAAAATAAAATACTGATCTCTATACCCCTCCACCAGTTCCTAACTGTCCTTGGCAAGATGTCAGTATGAATTTCGTGCTGGGTTTACCAAAAACAGTAAGAAAGCATGATTCTATACTCGTGGTTGTAGACTGTTTTTCAAGATTGCTCACTCTTTGCCATGTTCCAAAACGTCGGATGCATCTCGAGTTGCTACAATCTACTTTGATGAGGTTGTTAGGCTACATGGGCTACCAAAACAATTGTCTCAGACAGGGATGTTAAATTTACGAGCTACTTTTAGAAAATCCTGTGGCATAAAATGAGAACTAAACTTCAGTTTTTTACGGCCTTTCATCCACAAACTGATGGCCAAACTGAAGTAGTCAATATAAGTCTTGGTAATCTGCTACGATGTCTAGTGAGTGAAAATCTTAGAGTATGGGATCTTGTGTTACCTACTGCTGAGTTTGCATACAACAGTTATGTTAATAAAACCATAGGCACGAGTCCATTTGAGGTAGTGCATGGTTATCAACGTAGACAACCTATAGACTTACCCATGGCACCTCATCATACTAGGATGACTGAGTTAGCATTTGCATCACACATTCATACTTGCATAAGGAATCAGCAATCAAATTCAGAAAAATAATGCAAACTATAAAGCTTGTGCAGATTTGCACAGGAAAGCACATGAGTTTAACGTAGGAGACTACATGATGGTTCGGATTCAACCAGAACGGTATCCTCCTGGTATCGTGAAGAAATTGTATGCACGTAGTGCAGGACCATTCAAAATTTTGAAGAAAATTAATTCAAATGCATATGTAGTAGATCTCCCATCAGATTTTGGCATTAGTCCCTCTTTAATATTGAAAATTTGGTTGCTTATAAAGGGTCAAATTTCCCCCTGATAATCCTTTATTAGATGAGTCTTCCTCTGAGCCAATTCCTGAGAGACCCTTATTACCTCCTCTTCCCCAAATACATCTCACCCATATGGCAGAACAAATTAATGAAATTATTGATGACCAGATTGTCTCTACTAGAGATGGTGGTTACCACAGATTTTTGGTTCGTTGGAAAGGACTACCTGATTCTGATAACACTTGGATTATCGAGAGGAACTCCAACAGTTAGACTCTGATCGTCTGGAGCACTATGAGAGCCGAGAAGGTTCACATTCAACAGATTTGAGTTTTCCCCAACCCCGGGGGAATGATGGGGACATCTCTCCAGGATTGCGATTCTACACCAAGAGGCGTCGTCGCACACTTTCAGTTTGGTTCAATTAGGGCTGGGAAATTCAAGCGACATTAGGCTGCTCGTTTTAGTTCTTTTGTCCCTTTTATTGTAATTTTTATTTATTTATTTGGTAGTTTTCTTTTAGTCCCATATCGGTTGTAATGGGATCTTTCCGTTAATATAGGCCTATTTAAGGCCAAGACTGGTATTGTTATCAGTAGTTTTGGAATGAATAAAAATTGCTTTTAAAGCTTTGTAGCATGTGTGCTTTGGGTTAGAGAGAGAATCCCGCCCGGTTCCCCATCACAAATCTAATTCAATTAAATCCTAAATCAAATCTAATTAAATAAAATTAGCAAATCTTACTAGATCTGAGCCGTACTATTCCCCCACATAATTCTTGCTTCCAAACCCCATATGGCCTAAGGAATGCTGGGTTATACCGTTTTATCATCTCACAACTGGTTTTATTTCCCCCTTCACTAAGGGATATGCTGCTCTAGGGGCTTACTTTCTCTAGTGTCATACATGCATGTCACCTTTTAGAGCTTGACAAATAATAATGTTAGGTGTTCATGGAGGTATCATAATTTCTTATCGCCCTTTTGGTTGTAAAGGCTTAAAATATAAAAGCACTTGTTCCTTTAATGGGATAATTTTAGTATCATTCAGAAATCAACTAAAGTTTGGCTAGTATCCTACAAATAAGATTTGTACTATAATTCCATTAATTGAAAAATATATGTCAAAGCATCACAATTTTAAATTCACTTGTTTAGATATGACCTACAATATCTAAATAATCTAGAAGGGGAAAAAACATATCATGTCAAGATTTATCCATGGATTAACACCTTGCAAAATGGTTTAAAATAGCATGTCGAGCAAAACTATGGTTTGGGGATTCTAAATTAGGAATCCAAGGCATTGATCTAGATCTAAATAATGTGAATCCCTTCTAGCACTAAATTTTAGTGGGTTTCAAATATTCTAAACCATGGATTTAAGCAACTTGCTACTTGTTTAATTGATGCATAAGTAAGAAAGCACAAAAATATTTGATTTTTTAAAAATTTTTGGGTGATTTATATCATGTTTACCATATGGAATATGGATCTTCTATTTGAGATACATAATTTATACTTTCAGAGCGAGAGGATGGAGCTCAAATCCTACCCAATCTCAATAAAGACTGTGTGCGAATGCGAGTGTGTATATACAGGGCCAGACTCACATATACACTAGTGTGGGTGGACGCCCGCACTGGATTTTATAAAATATTTAGAAGAGAATATGTAATTTTCATGTTTTTACCTAATATGTCATTCTTTTAAATACGTTTTACAAATAGATACACTGTAGCTCAAGTGGTAGCCTTTGGAAACAAGTAATTGGAGGTCACAAGTTTAATTCTTGGGTGATCCATTTAGTTCTTATTTTCTATTTTCTATTTTTTCTTTTTTGGGCATCTAATACATAATAAACTACGATGTATTGTTAAACATAAATATTTTGCCTCCTAATCTAATGACAAATACTAATAGGGCTTTCTCCGTATCAACACTTGAATTCTTTGCTAACTCCTTATTCAGCCCCTAAATCTTTATATTTCCATTTCGACCTCCAAATCATTTAAAGTTGGGACCAAAAATCCCGGTGTTAGTTGCTCCATCTATGTATTAAAAGAATTTTGGAATATTTCTTATTTAGCTTCAGATATTATTTAATATTATCAAAATTGACCAAAGTACCCTTCATCTCTTTCCCTTTGTATTTCCCTCTCACCAAACCTAGGGTTCCATGAAGGTGGGAAAGAGGGAAAAGTGAGAGAAAAGGGTGTGAGAGTGAGAGTGAATGAAAGAGGATTTGACGTGAGCTTATGTAGCATGGGTACTTCTATTATGAAGTCAGTGTCCGACATTGACTGTCACCCTCCACTTTCTAAAACAAGTGAAAACAACACGTGACTAGAGTCGACGACGTATATACGCGAAGAGAATATCTCACAGATACACGTTAAGCCTAATGTAACCTGAGCAAGTTATATGAATCAACTGTGACAACATTAAAATCACTGCAATATGACATGTAAATTTCTACAAAGATATATTTGTTGGCCCAGAGGCCCTTCACCTTAGTTTTGATGATGACAACTTATGAAGGTTAGTTTGCTAATGATCTTGTATTTAATAAGTTTCAGATATTGACCAAGATCTTAGTAGGTGTTTAGTTTCAACAAAGGATTTAAAGCCAGTTTTGAAGCTAACACGTGTTGATTCAAGAGCTCGCGCATCAAGATCGCATCTAGCACTCAGATGGAGTCAAGCTCTATGGATCAGATTTGGATCGAGTCGTCTTGAAGATGAAGATCGACAAGAAGACTTGTATTTAGGTTTGTTTTAGTTTTTGTTTAGATCTTGCGTAAAGATGACTAGTCTTGATATGCTCAAGTATACACACACAAGTTTAAAAATTTTGATTTCGGTTTAACCGTTTTGAATTTTCAAAGAATATATATGGTTTTTATGAATAGATAGAATCCAAAGAAATTTACATGGTTTTTATGTATGTTGGATTTCATCCATATACATCTATGTTTCATATTGTCTAATAACTTACCTTGATTTATCTAGCTCATGTGTTTTAAGTTTTATTTTTATCAAAACTTAGTTTTGAATTTATTGTCAAAAACATAGATATATCTTTTATGTGTGTATTGGATTCTATCCATACACACTATGCTTCAAAAGTGTTTAAATATCATATTTTATACATGTTTTGGAGAAAACGTATTTTCATTTCAAAATCGAGTTTTCAGAAAATATGATTTTTCAGTTTAAGACTTAATTTCTATACCTCAAAAATAGTTCAAATAGTTTATAATATGTGTTGAATTTTGATCACATATTTGTACTTCAAATATATACATGAACTTATTTTTGTGAAATTTATGCAATTTTATGGGATTTTATAGGTATTTAAAAGACCAAATATTTCAACTTATAAACCCAGTCTGAGCCTTCTGGCGCTCGACTGACCGGTCAACCAGGCCAGAGCTCGGTCGACCGGTCGGTCGACCGATGTGCACAGGATGTGCACAGCTGCCTTGGCCTTAGGCCGGTGTACCGTGCGGTCGATCGATCCAGAGAACTTGCTCTCTGGATCTGACCAAGGTTGACTGGTCGGTTGACTGACTAGAGAGTTAGCTCTCTGGTTCTGGCCTCGGTCAACCAGGCGATCGACCGTTAGGCAATTTTGCCTGGGGCAGTCGACCGAGCGGTCAATAGGTAATAATCTGACCATTAGCTGGCTGACCGACATGTCATTTTTGACCTGTTTTGGACCCCAGCGATTATATTTTCAGACCTATAAATATGGGTCTTTTGAGGCCAGATTTAGCCAAGATTTTTAAGAGCAAATTTTCCCATCTTAAGTGTTTTCAGCAAGTTTTAAAAGAAGTTTTTGTGCTACAAATCTCTTATCTTTTATTCGTTTCAAAGTTTTTGAAAAATCAAAGAAAATCAATATTTGGGAATTCTAGTTTTATTCTTCATTTCTTTATCTATCAAGAAGTTTTTCTCAAGAGTTTTTCTTTGTTGTCTCTTGTCTAAAACACTTTGTTTTCTCACACTTGAGCTATCAATTCTATACCGATTTATAGGATCTTGTTTTTGTTAGAAAAATTGTTTGTGATACTTTGAGATCGCCAAGAGAATTTGTGATCATTTGGATCACCAAGTTGTAAACTTTCTTTACTTTGGCTTTGTGCATTCCCTCTTGTGTAGAGGTGATAGCGTTTGAGAGGAGTTGTGTAGTCCAGTATTGAGTTGTAATTCCTCAGTGGAGGTCTCTTTGTGGAAGGTCCTGTGTGGATATAGTGGAAATCATTCTATGTAGGCGGGGACGTAGAGCAGTGGCTCGAGCCTTGAAACATATCACTGTATTTGCGTTTGATCTATTTTCTCTCTTTATATCTTGCATTGCTTCACTTGATCATATTCATACGCTAGATATATTTGACACTTGTGTTCAACCAAGAGAGCTTCTAATAGCACCTCAACTCTTAATTTAGAGGAATCTAGAGTAGTAGTTCCAGAGCCCTTCACTGGAAATTCGGACTCACTTTTGGTTACACATAACGTGTTAGCAATAAGCTTTTTAATTTCGCATCATTTGTCCTAGATTAGCGTGTACACCTATTCACCCCCTCTTTAGGTGTACTTTCAATATTATCTATGAATAATCGAATAGAATAAATGCTGAGCCCAATCAATATATAGAGAATTAATCAAACAAAATAAGAGGAGGGTATGAATAATACCAAGACCAAATGATCAAGAAAAAGAAATCGTGGATTCCTATTCTGGCTCTGCAAGTTACGCAATAATGTATACAACACCTGGTGAGCAAAATAAAGTATCCCCTAGATCTGGATATGCAAACCCAAGAAAGTCAAAACTTACATCGAGTGTGTAAAATGAGGAAAGTAGTATAATATAATATAATATGCTCCTTGGCAGTTTGTTTCATGTGATACTTTGCTCTGTGCAGCACTTAGTTCCATGTGGCACTTTGTTTCACACATTTTCTGGCGGGTGCTAGGTCAATAATAGTGTAAACAGTATAACAATGTAACATGAGTTGTCCTAGTAATTTCTGTAACATGAATTTAACTATTAACATGACATGTGCTGAATCGTTAACATGCTTACAATAATTACAAGTAGAAGTGACAATCAGGGAACGTTGATGAATTAATTATGTCAGGTGCGCCACATTCAGGATATATTAATCATAGTAGATCAATAATAAGTCTCCATATAATGCTCTTATTTTAAATCAAGAGTGGCATATCCTTGACCAACTTAGAATCTAGAATTTGTCCTCACATTTAATACTTGATATCAATAAGGTATTATCAATACTCTGAGAAACTCTCGCTACTAATAACCCAATCAGCCCTACAGTACACATCGAAATCAAAGGTAAGATATTCATATGTACAATTAAGGTCCAAGATACAAATTAACTGTATATTTGTACAATTCACTAGTTCAAATTAATTCGATTTACACTCATTTCCAAGTCAGGCGCACTCCACTTGAGTCCACTAACAAATTTCAAGTTTCAAGAGATCCAATCTTTCAAAGAAGCAAACACCCTATTTAATCAAACCTCAAGATCCAATTAAATTCTCGTCTAATTTATCACCAATTAAGGAAAATCAAGTCTAATAAATAATTCACATAAAATCTACACATTTAAGTACAATCATGAACTAATCAACTCTCAAGATCAAATTGAGTTACCGTCCAAAATTTATCACAATTAGGTACGAATTAAAATGGTAAACAGCTAAATATGAACCAATAAAAGTACTCAAATCTCAGTGACAAGCTATCTAGTTCATATACATTTAAACATTAAGAGTATATCTGATCCATTATCTATAATATATCTAAACTTCTTACAAAATAATATTCCATTGCTAATGATCAATTGCATTCCTCTTTTCATAAACCAACACCTAACATTATAGAAATTGATTGATATTTCAATTGAAACCCTAATTTAGTGCTAATCTAGATCATTGATATATCATTGTGTGATTCTTCACTAGTTTGAGCATTATCTCATTTATATTGAAATACTTCAGCAAATTATTATGAAATTAAAATAAACAATAATCCACTCACAACATGCGAAAATAACTCAAACATCAAATATCCCGTCTCTTTCAATAAATGAAAATAAAAATTAACAAAAAGAAACACTCACACAATTTAAATAAATAATCATTAAATAGATAATAAAATTTAATTCAGTAAATCATAGTTAATTTAATAGATAAAAACACTCACAAAGTTCATCGCGGATGCGTAGCTCGTCTCCCCAAATCCAACGCCTCTAAATCGCTCGAATCGGGTTTCGAACGGCCGAGGAACGACCCGAAAACTTAATGTGCATGCTAACGGGTCTGGAACTGGATCGGGTATGCATTGGAATTGGGTCGGGTCCTGGTCTGCTTAAGTTGGGTTGCAGGTTGAGATGTGGACAGGTTTAGCACTATAGCAAAACGGGTTGGATCCATAACTTAAGCCCAACATCTCCTTTGTCTTGATGGATCTAGCTCTGATGTGCGGGTTCATGACTTTATCCCAACCAAAAATAGGTTGGATTAGGGTCTGATGTTGGGTTAGCTGGGGGGAGAGAGAGATTGCTCAGGTGGTGAAAAGGAGGTGAGTGGAAGGACGACAAGCGGCGGCGACACGACAACGTCGAGGCGGTGGTCGAGGAGAGTGGAAGAGAGACAAGCTTGGGCGAGGGTGGCGGTGCTGCAAGTAGAGAAAGAGAGGAGGGATGAGGTCAACTGTGTTGCATGCAGCTGTAGCAGGGAAGAGAGTGTGGCCGCGACAGTCGGAGCTAAGGGCGATGTGAGCGCTCGTAGGAGGGGAGGAAAGGAAAAAAGGACGAGGATGGACACGACCTTGGCAATGATAATGTAGGTGAAGGAGGTGGTGGTGGCTTGTGGTGGAGGAGCTCACGATGACGACGCGGCGAAAGAGATGGAGGGTTCTGCAGGTGGTGAGAGGAGCATGGAGATGGCGACTGAGGTTGGCGATTGGGGCTGCAACAAGAGCGGGGTGGCGACTCGTGGGGGTTGTTGGCAAGGGCACTGCGCTGAGCTTGGGTGCAGGGGATGGCAGCGCTACATGCCCATGCTGCGGCTCGGAAAGAGGGGGAAGGGGCAGTTGCGTGGTGGCAGTGTGGCTGCATGCGGGTCTGCAGGTGGTCGGTAATTATTGCAGCAAGGCAGTGTGGCACGTGCGGTGCAGGAAGTGTTGGGTTCTGTGGGGATATGGCTGGGCTAGGACAGAGTCGGTGGCTTGGGTTGCAGGTGGGTGGTGCGAGCAGCAAAATTAGAGAAGAAGAATGATGGCGGCAAGTTAAGGTTAGGGTGAGGGGGCGAGCGAGGAAGGAGAGAGTATAGATTGGTAATGGGCTTGGGCTGAATGAAAAGAGAAAAAGAAAAGGAAAATAAAGAAATTTGGTTCAATTGGGCTTTGTGAGAAAACTAGGAAAAAAATAAGAAAAAGAAAAGAGTAATGCGGGCTGGGTTAGGCTCAGGCCAAATTAAATGAGAAGAGAAAATAAAGGGGAAAAGGAGGATTTGGCTTTGAGTTGAGTAAAAGAAAATGAAAGAGAAAGAGAAAATGGGGAAAATGATATCAATTTAAATTTCACATGTTATATGATAACAATTACATATTAATAATAATTAATAATAGTAACTGACACCAAATAATAATTAATCTTTTAATACAAATTATATATACATATTAAGATACTATTATATATTATTAATTCATTAATTATAAATTAGAGATATTACACTGACACTTCCTTGGACACTTCTAGGTCACTTTTTGAACTTATTATCAATTATATACAAATTTCTTAATTTCAGACACTTGGCACTTCTTGGAGAAATGTTTTACATTTGTCTTACATTTCTTTGCTGAGATTACATATTTGAGATATTTATTTATATTTATTGCTATGGAGCATCAGCAGAGTTGGAGAAGAAGATGAGGATGATGGCGGCAAGCTAGGGTTAGGGTGAGGGGGCGAGAGCGAGAGAGGAAGGAGAGTATATATAGTTTGGTAGTGGGCTTGGGCTGAATGAAAAGAGAAAAAGAGAAGGAAAAGAGAAAAAGGAATTGGGCTTAATTGGGCTTTGGGAGAAAACTAGAAAAAATATAAGAAAAGAGAAAAGCGAAAAGAGTAATGCGGGCTGGGCTGGGCTGGGCTCAGGCCAAATTAAATGAGAAGAGAAAATAAAGGAAAAAGGAGGATTTGGCTTTGAGTTGAGTAAAAGAAAATGAAAGAGAGAGAGAGAGAGAGAGAAATGGGAAAAATGATATCAATTTAAATACCACATAATAATAATTAATAACAATTACATATTAATAACAATTAATAATAGTAACTCACACCAAATGATAATTAATCTCTTAATACAAATTATATATATACATAATAAGATACTATTACATATTTTTAAGTCATATATTATAAATTAGAGATATTACACTGACAATTCCTTGGACACTTCTAGAACACTTTTCGAACTTAGTCTTAATTATATACAAATTTCTCAATTTCAGACACGTGTTAGGCACTTCTTGGAGACATGTTTTACATTTGTCTTCCATTTTTTTTGCTCAGATTATATATTTGAGATATTTATTTATATTCTCATTTGTACCAAAAGACTATATTTTAGTAAAACAAAAAATGCCATCAAAAAATCTTAATTGTATATAACTAACATAAGTTAAAAATGTTTCAATATGAGAAGTTAGAAACATTGAACTATGTGTATGAACTTTTGGTTGCAAAGACAAGACTGTGCATGTATATTTATGCACTATTATTATTAATGCTTGTTATTATTTATTCACATAATTTAGTGTCATGTCATCGTGTCCTCATGTCCTACATTTTAAGAAATTGTCGTGTCCGTGTCCATACTTCCTAGATGGGGTAGACCTACCTCCATTCACTTTTCTTGAGGGTATAAAGATATTTTAACCATCCCATCATTATAAAACACATGACAATAAGCATGTGTGTGTTTGTGGGGGGGGGGGGGGGGTTGTCTTAACTTAAATGATCAGAGGTCAAAATGGAAATATAAAGATTTTGGGGGTGGGGGGTGAATATGAAATTAGCAAAGAATTCTAGTGTCGACGTGGGAAAAAACCCTACTTAATAATATATTAATTCAACATGATATATGACTAATTTAGATAGTAAAAAGTTGAAAGTCTATGTTGACCATTTCAACATTGTAATAAATAGATATAGTATCTAATCAAATTATATTTTATTCCAAAAATTAATCTAGATTACTTGTCAACTGTAATTAATATGTGTACAATCTAATGTTACATATCAAATGGAATTAATATGTGTCTACATTCTAATGATTCTATCATATTTTTAATTTACGCCTAAGGATTATACTTTATAATTTTAAGATAAGATTCTCAACTAAAATTAGTTTTTATTAATCAAATTTCAATAGCTCTTATGATATTTTAGCAAATTATGTGTATCTTTGTTAGAGAAACATATTTTAGTGTCATGATTTAGAGTTTAAATCCTCATGAATATTTTTCCCATATGTGCGTCGTATTGTACGTGTTCAAGTTCTAGATTTATTATATTTATGCCCACATTGGAAAGAAAAATCTTGTGTCTGCCACTGTTTCTCTCTTTAACACACACACACACACACACACACACACACACACACACACACACACACACACTTGCTACCAGTAACTTAAAGGTCAGTTGCTTTCCTATTCTATTTAGGAAAGTTCAGGCCAGTGCTAGATTCTTTTTAAATAAATAATAAGTTTTCAACAACTGTATTGAGGAGGAAGTTAGGTTTTGGAGTCTATACAAACTTTTTATTTTACTGAATCAGCTTGTTCCACATCAATAGAACTTACAAGTTTACTTCTCTTTTCATGAATCGTTTTTGTGGTAATTATGTTGGATTCTTTGATCTAATATTTATCTTGGGAACGAATTCGATCTTTTGGTATCATGTTTGTACCAGTGCACTTGTTTTTTTGCTCATCAGGCATATACCCTTTTAGACATCTCACTGGAGGAAAGACTGTTTAAGCTGGTTTCTATAACTGATTAGGCAATCTAAAACAATGAGACTCAACAAGTGTTGTTACCATTAGATAAAATTGGTTCTAGGTTGCTGTAGACTTTGACCTTTACTGGGAAAGTATACAATGTAATTTTTACCCGCACACTACCTGCTCAGTTCAGATTGGAGAAGGTTGCAACTCTGGGATCCTGGCCAATCTATTTATGTCAGTCTTTGGCACCCTGATTGGGTTTGTGTTGGGTTCAAAATTTGTCATAGAATCTATGTGGCTTTACAAGAATAGTTTTTTAAAATGATGCTTTCATTCTATTTCCTATACACCAGGTCATGGACTGGCCTGGGAAGGTCACAAATAAACCCTAACGAGATCCTGAATAAACCCTTGAGCCCGCCTGTTTATGCTTCTCTTTTGAATTTTGGTAGCATCAAAATTAGCCCCTTGTCTAAAGTCAAATTGACAGCTTTGAAAGGTGGGGAACAAGATACTTTGGCGGAAAAGAAATAGGAAGGGATGCAAGACTAATTGGAAGACAATGCATTATGTATAATTACAGCAACACAAAATTTATCTAGCTGAGGTGTTATGTTGATCACATTCAACTTTGAGACCATATGTATACTTAAAGTAGGCCTACTTTAATGCATGTTCTTTCTTCTGTATATTATTATTATTATTTTTTCAAAACATGAAGTGGAATGCATGGGGGCCCTCGAGGTGTGCATAGGATACATATCGGATACAGAATATTTCATATTAGTATCTGCTTCCCCATCTCGAATACTAATACAAATATTGCTAGGTTAGGAAAATTCATATTTGTATCTGTCAAAATCGGATATCGGATTCGAATCAGATATTAGCGGAACGGATACAAATACACATCGAATATGAGGGAAATTGATAAAGTTACGCATAAGCTAAATGGGTATGTTATTCTACCATTCATCTTAACTAAAAACATATATAGCACAATGCAATAATAAAGCTAGCTAGAACAATGCTCGGCACAACATCAAAACTTAGCATTAGGCAAACTCTCAATCATAATCATAATCAGCTCAATCTAAATAAACAAAAAAAAAAGGTTTGGAAACAATGGGAATAGTCAATTTTATCATAGAACCAATAGGAAAGTTGAACTCAACCATTATCATCACACACAAAGCAAAAGCTGAACTCTTTTGCAAATTCAACTACTTGAGAGATTACAGACAACCTACAAACTGTTGGCCCAAAGGCCTTCCACTCTAGTTTTGATGATGACAAAACTCATGGAGTTATATATGCATGGATTAAAGTAAAGCTTCAAAGAAGCTCCCCCTTAACTCATGCATAACAATAAAACATATAAGATATGCAATGAATGTTCTTAAAACACATATAAACATGCCCTTGATACCAAAAATGAAACATAAACCATGCACATAAAACATGCATAGACATGCATATAAACAAGGCTTCTTTTCATCAAATGTAAATTATATGCAAACACAAATATGCATATAAAACTCAAATTCTTCTCCCCCTTTTTGTCAATCATCAAAAAAGGTTAAAAATAAAAGCAAAAACAATAAATTTTTTTTTCTTTTTGTTCAAAGCAAAGAACTAATAAAGGGTTAAATCAATTATGATACCAAAAAAAATGTGGCAATGAAGTGTATATTGATACCAATTGAAACAACAAATCAATTGAAATCAAAACGAGAACATATACCAATGAAAAACACAAAAAAAATGAAAATCTTGATACCAATTAGTAAGTAAACAAATAACCTACCAATTGTAAACAAACAAACTAGATACCAATTTTTGGAATTTCTTTAAAAACAAATCTTGATACCAAATGAAACTATTATTCTTTAAAACACAATATACCAATTTGAGTGAACAAATGCATCTTGATACCAATTGAAAATATATATCGTTATAAGCATATGATACCAATTAAAAATCAATAATCATTCTTAAATCATTTTTTTTTTATATATAAAGTTAGGGAGTGAGAAACAAAACCAATGGTAAACTAAATACCAATTGAAAAATTGAAATGTGAGTTTTCTCCCCCTTTATGAAATACCAACTGAACATATGCTTAAGCTAGAAATAAGATACCAATTGAAAACTAAGTCAATTGAAATAATGTTAAAGCTCAAGCTTAGCATAAGCAAGATAATGATAATGCTTGTATATAGAAACCAATTGAAAATTGAATCAATTGAAAATGATGGTCATTAAAAAAAATCAAGCTTATCATAAGCAAAATTAGTGCATAAATCTTGAAGCACAAATAAATCATCTATATATGTATGTAAGAAATAGATACCAATTTAAAATTTGATACAGAGATACCAATTGTAAATTGATACTATATGAAGTGTATGCATACATATATATAAAACAAAACATATATGAGTATACAAAAGGATGTCAAGATTGATACCAATTGAAAGAATTCAATGATACCAATTGAAACAACAATAAGATCAAGTGTATATCTCATATTCACTACCACCCAATCATGTGCAAGTTTAAAAAATGATTTTCATTATAAAGCATACATGAACATGATCTCCCATCCAACCACCCTTTGATGGTAGGAGTTTTCAAAAATAGATTTGGAAATATAGTTTGTTGAAAATCTCTACCTCATGAAGAATATCACAATTAGTTATATGAATCAACTAATACGAAATTCTTCAATAAATCAAAATATATTTCATGAAGGACATGTAAATCACATGATCATCAACACTCAAAATCCATAAAGCCCATCTAATACTCATGAAAACAAGGTCATGAGAAAACTAATAAGGTGAGTGTATAGGATATATGTGAAACACACTTATCATGAAAATGGACAATCAAGCTCAATATTGAAATTCCTTTAAAACATTTACACATGATAAATTAAATTACTTTTACCAAAAGAAATTTCCAAAAACATGAAACCCATCAAAACGATTTAACCTTCAAGGCATATGTATGTCATGTACAAACTAAAGTATACATACATATCCCAAACAAAAGGAGTCCACAAAGGTATATGCATGAAGGCACGTGGCTCAAGGATGTATATGTATAATCAATAGTTAAGACAAGATAGACATATACATGAAGTTAAAACTCAATATCATAAAACATTTCCAAAATGGGGAATACAAGTTAGAATGTACGAATCATCAAAACTAGACTATACTAGCACATCTAATGGATACAAATAGGCATTCAAGCACAAATATTACAAAGGTTTACTTGTAGCCCATTCTATGTACAAGTATGAATCCTAGTTTTAATGAAAACTAACTTCTAAACATATATTCAAATCACGAATCATAAAACAAGTCATAATAATGTCATGATAGACAAAAATTGATCATAATTCAAATCCACATGTTCTACTAATCATGGCAATAAACATACTAAACAACACATGAATTATTAAAACAAAAATCATAGAATCGTAAACATCCAAATGATCATTATGTATATGCATGTGCAATAGATCTAAGGCATACATGTTAGTATAAACAAAGTGAGAACACTAAATATAGATCCATATGAAACATGGGTGCTCAAGGAACTAAACATGTATAACATTAATCTAATGAACAAGGCACAAGCATAATGAACAACAAAACATGACATGCTATAAAAGATGAACATGGAAAGTATGCAAATAAAAAATTAGGAGTTAGAGATGATACCAAAACCAATGAAGTTGCACCTCTAGTTCTCCAAAACACGGTGGTCCTCCCACCAAATTTCCTTGAGTGTGAAGCATCCAAATAATTCTCTTTTAAGCTTAGAATGCATCCACATCAAGGCACCAAATCTCTCACGTGATGCAAGAGCCTCCACCTACATCAAACATCAAAGAGGTGGATCTTGGTACCCATTTTCTTGTGGGTCCACGGGGTTAACATCTTTTCTAACCCAAACAAAATTAGTTGCTAAATTTTTAACATGTAAAAGATCATAACAAAATCTAGCAAGATGGCCTTTTCGACCACAATGTGTACATGTGTACACGTGAGCATACATATGATGATGGTGATCATGAGAAGCATGTGTATGCATAGATGGGTGTGCATGCAAGGTTGGAACTTGTTTCTTGCGAACCAAGGATTCCAAACGAGAGTGATTCATGGCACAATGGCTCAAAGTGGAGCCCAAACAATCAACACTTTTCTTCAAATTGTTTATATCATTTTCTATGCTAGAAGACAAAGTGGAACATGCTATAGGAGTGCAAGAAGTAGAAGCTACACTAGCATGACAAACATGAATATCAATCTCATTTTGTAAAGATTTATTTTTAATCAAAACCAAATCCAATTCTTTTGTAATTGAATCAATTTTATTTTTCAAAGTAAGATTTTCTTTGAAAACAAGATCCAATCTAGAAGACAAAACCTCATTGTGTTCTACAACATCATCAAAACCATTTTTGTTTTTCAAATCTTCAAACTCTTTAAGTGCAAGTTCAAGTTGAGATTGTAGTGAGTCACGTTCACTAGTGATCTCTTCTTTTTCTTGCAAAATCACTTCAAAATTAGAACATAAATCTTTTAATTCATTTTTCAAAACAAGATTATTCTCTTTCAAAAGTTTGTATTTTTCTAAGAATTTTTCAAGCTTTTGAGTAAGTTCCATATTTAAAGTTTGAACCTCAAAACAACCATGGCAATAAGAATTAGAGCTATCATCAAGAGGGGAATCCGAGTGTACCTCAAGGGAGTCTTTCCCTTGGACCATGAAGCATTTATCTTTGGACATGTCTCTCTTGGATCTCCTCAAATTGTTGATGATCCTTGGAACCTCGGGAGACGTTAAGATGCTCCAAACTGCAAAAGCCGAATCATAGCGATCAAAAATAGGTAAAAGATGTTCATTTAGAGATGCTAGAAGTGTCCTAAGGGCTAATGCATTGGCCTTCTTATGCTTGCTACTATTAGGGAGGGATTCTATAGTGATGGCTTGATAAACTAAATGTCCTAGTCCTTTTAGATGTCTAATCATGTCAACCTTCCAAGAGTCAAATCTAAAATGGTCAAACATAGGAGGGCTAGCCATGAGTGCAAACTAGTATGAGTGCAAATGAAAATGCAAATGAAGATTAGTAAACCAAGATCACTCCTAGGTGGTTAAACCTAAATATCAGGAGCACTAGCTCTGATACCAATACCAATGGAGATGAAATGAACATAAAACTGAAAACTCATGCATATCAACTCCAATAAATCTTCTTTCAACAAATCATCAAAAAGGGGGAGATTGTTGGCCCAAAGGCCTTCCACTCTAGTTTTGATGATGATTAACTCATGTAGTTATGTGTACTAATAATCTTGTGATTTTAGTTTCACATCTTTAATCAAGATATTAGTTGGTGAAAGCTTCCACACATCTTTCACATGTTGATTCAAGAGCCCGAGCGTCAAGATCATACATTGCACTTGCTCGGTGAATCAAGAGTTTTTGGATCGAGCCGTCTTGGAGATTGCGCTCTAGCTTGGAGATTGCGCTCTACAAGAAGACTTAGGTATCCATAGTTTTAGTTTGGGTTTAGATCCTAATTGTAAAGATTAGAATAGTATGATAAGCTCAAGTTCACAACACACACACCTTTCATGTTTTAATTTTCGGTTTTAGGTTTAACCGATCTTGGTTTTCATGAATAGATTTTTTATCAAAACAAGTTTACATGGTTTATGTATATTAGATTTGTTCTATATACATGCATGCTTCAATTGTTTAGACAAACTTTGTTTGATAATCTATTCCATGTGTTTTGTGTTTTGGTATTTACAACAAAACATATTTTTGGACTTAATGACAAAAATCATGATATATATATGTTTCTTGTATATTGAATTTCTATTCATATACAATATGCTTCAAAGTGTTTAAATATCATATTTTTGTATCATGGATGAGTTTTAGACAATGTGTATTTTCTATTCAAAATACAAGGTTTTAGAAAATACGGTTTTTGGTTTTTGGCAAAATTTCTATGACACAAAAATGTCAAATATGTTTGAAATTTGTGTTAGGATTTTTAACACAAGTTTGTATTTCAATATAAAATGATAAAACTATTTTTGTGGAATTTTAGAGATTTTGTGGGATTTATTATAATATTTTTTCCCCAGATTTCAGACCTGTTTTTGTCTGCCAGGCTTTTCCGGTCGACTGGTACGGTCGACCGCAACAAAGAAGCCAGTCGACCGTTCCGGTCGACTGACGTGCACGGATACGTGCACGCTGGCTGCACTTATAGCCGGTCGACCGAGCGGTCGACCGACGTAGAGCTGTTTGCTCTCAGGAATTTTCGGTCGATCGAGGCGGTCGACCGGTAGCTGTAACGGTTCAAAATTTGACCGTTGCACGGTCGACCGGCCGGTCGACCGGCAGGGCAATTCTGGCTAAATTTCTGTCAACGGCTATTTTCTGATAATTGCCTATAAATACCCCATTTGAGAGAGGTTTTCTCTAAGATTTTTTGTGCGAATTTTTGCTGATTCTCTGGTGTTTTCAAAGCAATCAAAAAGGGTTTATGAGCTTGAATTGAACAATCTATTTGGTGTTTTCATTAGGGTTTGGAAAATCAAAGAAAGGGTTTTTGGGAAAGAATTTTGATTGAACTATTCTATCTTGATTTCTTGATTTTTCCCAAGGATTTTCTTTGTGATTTCTGATTTCTATTCCTTTGGTTTTCTCCACACTTGAGCAAAAATCTACTATCTATATCTATAGGTTATTTGTGTGGAAGAAGAAGTTGTTTGTGGTTGTTGTTGTGACCACCAAGTTGTAACCCAATCTTTTCTTAGCTTTGTGCTTTGGGTTGTATCCCTCTAGTTGAGAGGTGATCCTTGTATTGGTTGGTGATTGGGAGTTTGTTGTATTGGTTTGAAAATTTGCCTCAAGGAGGAGGTTGTGATTGTTGGAGTTTGCCTCAAGGAGGAGGTTGTGTTGGTTGGCTTGGATTTGTGCCTCAGGGAGGAGGTTGTAAAGAGAGGAGTTGGGTACTCCTTGTAAAGGGTCCTAGGTGGACGAGCTAGTGGAAATCCTTCGTGTGTCGAAGGCGGGGATGTAGAGCTGGGTGCTCGAACCTCGATAACATATCTTTGTATTTGCGCTTGATCCATTGGCTCTCTCTACTCTCTCTTTACTTTGTGCCTTGCATTTATTTACATTGCTCATTCATATTTGCTTGGCTTGGTTGTGTGCATCACTTGTTGATAGCACTTGAGTGTAATTTGCATTAAGTTTTTAAATTCCGCATTTAGTTCATAGATTAGCATTGTCACCTATTCACCCCCCCCTCTAGGTGACTTTTCACAAACATCCCTCAAATAATAACAATTAGCAATACTTTTATTTCGAGCATCCCTCAAATAATACAACATCATCATAAACATCAAATAATAGAAATGAAACAAAAAAATCAAGGTGTTTAGTTGTCCTGTGATGTGAAAAATTCATAGTTGAAACAACTTATTTTCAATATTTTTGTATGTAAGAGAGCGAACGAGGGACACAAACTCACAAAGAGAGCAGCAAAGAGGAGGAACAAGCAGAAAGGAGGGACATGTGGGAGCCACAATGGCGAATACTGTTCGCCCATTGTTGGCGTGGTTGACATAAGAGGGAGGGGGGCTAGGGGGTTTTAGGCCGCTTGCTATCTCTCTCTCTCTCTCTCTCTCTCACACACACACACACACACACACACACACACACACACACACACAGAGAGAGAGAGAGGAGAGAGAGAGAGAGAGACGGACGCTCGCAGCAATCTTAGATTGGGAGTTGGGTTGGGTTCTTCAGAGATGAATGTTTAGAGAGAGAATTTAGAAATTAAAGAGATTGTATACTTAGATTGTTGTGTAGTAATGTTAAAAGTAATATATGATATATGCAGATATCCATATCGGTACCTGGGTGTTAGAAATGTACCCGGATAAACCTGGGTGTTAGAAACGTACCCATCTTTTTATCCCTATCTGTATCTACAACCTTTTCGAAATCCATTTGAAGCTGTACCTGTATCTACCCGGATGCAAAATCCTTACCCGTATCCACATCAAAAGCTGATGCATATGCGAATATGCACGGATATAACCCCATCCGTTTGCATTCCTATGACCCTCCTATTTGCACCTTCTTGAGAGGGCCAGATGCACACAACTTCACCCTGCATTTCAGAGAGGTGGTTTCAATGGATCTAAGAATCTAATGCATGACCACGAGTCCAAATGGGGAAACATTGTCTTTACGCTAAGGCTTACCTGTCACTTTTAATTATTAATACCTTTGTTCTGGGTGTCTTTGAACATTTTCTAGTTTTTTACTATTGTTAATTTGTGCATTTTTTAAAAATTTCTTTTTACATGAAAGTACAATTAAACTCTCACAGAATAGGGCTTGATGCCCCCAGCCAGTACTATAAAACTCAGCATGACCTTTGTGAAGCTTGGTCATGCTTAATATCCTTTTCTTTTTTGATTTCTTTCCAATTCAATTCAGTGTTTTACTTCCAACTGCATGATATAACTCATTTTTTGGTATCTTTTTTATTATTGATTTCTGAACTTTTCCATGAATGATACAGAGAGAGGTTTGTCGGTTGCTGCCTTCTACTACAATTGACCATAAAGGCGTAAGTTTATCCTAACTCTTACCTAGTTAAGAAAGTTTTCCTGTATGATCATTATCGTATTAGTTTGAATTCCATCATGCATATTAGCTGCTTATTTTTATTATTCATAAACTGATTAGTTTCTATAGCAAGAATTCAACCATGTCAAATATCAGTGCCAGAACTTAGAAGCATGGCACCTTCTTTTTGTAGTTTATAATCATAATATTATCCCATTTTTTATGTCTACAATGTCAATGCTTATCTTTTCCAGTGTTGACCCTCTCTTTGGGAAAATCTACCAGCGCTTTTGTTTTTTCTAAAGTGTATCTTCCTCTTTATTATTCAGTCTTTATTAGCTTTAAATCTTATTGTCTAAAATGTCTAACAAAATGATCCTATATGATTGGAACTCCTTGATAAGATTTAGATTATGGAACTTAGAGAGTTGATGAGTCCTCTCTATACTCTTCTTTATAGGCAGATACAATTATAACTCCTAATAAAAATAGGACCCCTATAACATATAGCAATATGACTTCTAATTAAGTAATGACTCCTAATTATATAATGACTCTTAAATACATAATGACTCTTAATTACGCGCCCCCTTAAGCTAGAGCATATACAACATACATACCCTACATGTGAATGATAAAATCAACTCGGCTCTTTCCTAGAGGCCTCGTGAGTATATCTTCCAACTGATGGGTTGATGACAAATGTTAGTCTGGATGATTTCATTCTATGCCACCTTCTGACACAATAGATAGCAGTTTACCTCAATATATTTTGTGCGCTCGTGAAATATAAGATTTTTAGCAATGTGAATAGAAGTTCTTTCTGATTCAAGTTCCGATAAGAGATTTTTTACCCAAACCAACTCTCATTTCAAATCTGCCAATCACACGATATTTTGACTTAACACTAGACCGTAATATCACACTTGATTTTTTTTTATTTCTCATGGACACAAGATTTTCCTTACCAAAAATACATAGTAGCTTGTGGTTGATCGCCTATCAATAGGTGAGCTTGCCTAATCTACATCTGAAAAACTTGCTACTCAAATATGGCTACAATCTGAATACAATAATCTTTTTACTAGTGTTTTTTCAAGTATCTGAGTATTCATATTGTTGTATTTCAGTGGCTCGTCTTTAGTGCTGAAAGAAATTGACTTACCACACTAACTGGAAATGCGATATCAGGTCTAGTTACCGTTAAATAATTCAACTTTTCAGCCAATCTTCGATATCTACCAGAATTATTCAAGTGCTCCCTCATCTGTAACAACTTAGCATTAGTCTCATTCAGTGTATCTACAGCTCTGCATTCTAACAAGCCAGCCTCAGATAAGATGTCAAGCACGTATTGTCTTTGATAAAGAAAGATTCCTTGCTCCGAACTTGCCACTTCAACACCCAAGAAATATCGCAAAGATCCAAGGTCCTTTTTAAATGTTGCAGTAAGTATTATTTTAGATCTGTAATTTTTTGTTCATCGTCGCCCGTGATCACAATGTCATCTACATATACCACCATAAATATTCTCTTTACCTGATGTTGACGAAAGAAAATCGAGCGATCCTTTTAGAAACGAGAAAGACTAAACTCCTGAACAACTGATGCAAACCGTTCAAATCAGACTTTTGTTGATTGTTTCAACTCATATAAGGGCTTCTTCAATTTACGAACTTTCCCAAACTTCCCTTAGGCAACAAACCAGGAGGTTGCTCCATATATCTCTTATTCAAGAATGCCATGAACGCATTCTTGATATCAAGCTGACTCAGAGGCCAATGATGATTTGCATGAAATAAGTATCCGGACTGAACCTATCTTGGCTACAGGTGAAAACATGTTGACATCATATACCTGATATCTTTTGGCTGCTAGTCGTGCTTTCAAGCAAGCTAAGAATCTTGTATTCAACTTTACATTATACACCCATCGACAACCAACTGCTTGCTTCCCTAGAGGAAGAGAAACAATCCTACGTCTCATTCTGTTCTAGAGCCATTATTTTTTCTTACATGACATCTCTCTATCCTAGGATAGAAAGGAATTTTGACACATTTGGGAATTGAGTATGAGTTCACAGAAGAAATGAAAACACTATACCTATAAAGCTGACAAATGAGAATAAGAAACAAAATTAAACAAAGAATGAGAAGTATAAGTGTGTTTATCCTTTCGAAGAGTAACCAGAAGGTCAATATCAGAAATATCAGAACTAGAATCAGAAAGAACAAGAGTAACATCACTAGAGGATGAAGCATTCTCACCAGATTGTGAAGTAGAAACTGAAATAGCAGATGATGATGATACAGTGGAGGTGAGTTTTGTATAGACTTTTGGTTGGTTCTCCATGTTTAGGATGCAATCTATGGTGATCTATAATGTCTAATGATGCCGTATTATCAGCTGAATGTTTTTGAACTAAAAAATATAGAAAGTCTTCATTAGACTCAGAAGAATGACAATCAGTTTCAAAGTATAGCTTAGACAATCAGTTTCAAAGTATAGCTTAGATTCAAAGAATGTGACATCAATAGAGATTATAAAATGATTCAGTTCTGGACAATATGTATTCCTTCTAGGTACGTGAAAATCCAATAAACACACTTTTAAGGGCATGCGGATCTAATTTGGTTCTATGTGGATCAGTATTATGTACAAGATATACATATTCGAACACGTTGAGGGTAAGGGAAACAAATCAGCCAGTGGATATAGAATCGAATATGGAATCTAACCGTCCAAAACAGATGAGGGCATGCGATTAATTGAATAAGATGTGGTAAGTAAGAACGACATCCCCCAAAATTGTTTAGGAACCCGCGTGTGGATTAACAATGTGCGTGTAGTCTCAAGCAAATGTCAATGTTTACGTTTAACAACACCATTCTGTTGAAGGGTAAAAGAACAAGAGGACTGATGCACAATATCATGTTGAGATATGAAGTTTGAAAACATGAACTAAATTTTTTTTTAACATTATCGGTTCTTAATATTTTTGAAGAGGTATTAAATTGATTCTTCACTTCAGGACAAAAGTTTTGAAAGATAAAAACAATTAAGAATGATTTTTCATTAAATACATCCAAAGGACTCGAGAATAATCATCTAAACAAATAAAAAATACTTGAAATCAAGTTTTGCCGTTATTGGACAAGGACCCTGTACATCTGAATGAACTAAAACAAACGGATTGTTAGCTATTTTATTGACTCTATTAGGATGAGAGATACAATGATACTTACCTAGTTGACATGATACATAATCAAAGATATAACTTGATTTATCTCGGGATTTAAAATAAGCTTGTAAAGTTGGATGTCCTGCCCATACTACTAAACCAAAGCAGACACAGAACTAGAACATGCCATCGATTTAGAATCCAAGTGAAGATAATACAATCTGTCTCACTCATGCCTGGTGCGAGTCATCTTTCTTGTTCTAAGTTCTTGAAATACACAATGTGTAGGAAATAATGTCACTGAGCAATTGAAGAATCTAGTAATCTTACTGATTGATAATAAATTAAACTGAAACTTCAGACTATAAAGCACAAATGACACAGATAATGATAATGTAGCATTGACAACACCTATACATTATGCAGAAGATATAGAACAATCTGCTGATGTCACCGGTGGATGGAAAAAACTAGAATTAAGAGATGATATACCTTTGTTTCCAATCATATGATCTGAAGCTCCTGAATCTCCACACGCATGGAGAAGATGTAAGACGAGCGTGGAGTTACACGTCTAGGCCAAGTAGTTGTGGAAGAAGAAGATGACATCTGGGCAACCTGAAATAGTTGAAACACATGATAATGTGGAAGTTGAGCAAGTTGTTCAGAAGATGACATCTGAGCAGCCTGAAACTACCGAAACATCTAAAATTGTTATAATTATTGAAATTGCTGAAACATCTGAAGCTGATGATGTGTATACTCGTGTCATGCTCTTGATCTCTTTTCTGAATTTGATCCTCTCATCGGCCAAAATACCTAACTAACTATTCTCTCTTGAGATCTAAACATGCCAAAATACCCAAGCAATTGATCCTCTCTGGAGATCTAAACAATTCATATAAAATCACTAAACTCTCACGTATTCAAATAAAATACATAATTCAAAAATACAATAATCCTAGATCTTCAAATGATTCGTTTTTTTCTTTCATTTTTTTTTTGACATATCCATATTTAGATCATGTTTAATGTGGAGGAAAGAAAAAGAAAAATAAAGAAAAGAAAACAAAGAAGAAGTCGATGACGACTCGGTGATGGTGGAGATGATGATGAATGTTGAAAAGGGTCGGGAACCCTAGGGTTCTGATACCATGATAAGATTTCGATTATGGAAATTAGAGAGCTGATGATTTCTCTTTATACTCTTATTTATAGGCAAATACAATTACAACTCCTAATAGAAATAAAACTCCTAATAATTTATAGCAATAAGTAATGACTCCTAATTAAGTAATGACTCTTAAATATATAATAACTCTTAATTATACTTTTAAATATGCTTTATTTATTCCTGACCTAATTTACATTGAATGATGTATTTCTTCTTCAAAACTACAAAACTGATATCTGAAAATGTTCAACTCTTGACAGTTTCAAGAGATCCCAAAAATTGACCAGATGCACCAAACCCCTCGTTTTGCAGCCTCTAGTTGAACTTTTAAGGCAGTTCTAAACATTTTGGATAAAGCTCTGTACTTTTTTGCAGTACGGGAGCCAACCAGATTAACACTTCTATGTTATGTGATTTCCACTTGCATCGATGCATAATTAATATGCTAATTTATGAAACCCATGACTTCTGCCAAGAAGTAGCTCTTAAATCGTCGTCATTAGTTTGTTTTCATAGGCTTCTGAAAGAAATTTTATTTTCTATTAAGAGGAAAATCCTTAAATTTATTAGATGTAATATTATTTTTTGTAGAAATAGATCATGCCGGAACATGGTTTAGTTTATCACCCATACTTGTACCACTCCTTGAACTGGTAATTCCTAGTTAAGCAAGTTATTCTCTTCCAGAGATGCAGCAGAATAAAAACCAGTGGTTCTGCACTTCACAATGACATGATCCTTTCTCAGATATAGCTTGCTTTGTCAGCCTTTCAATTAAACATGACACCTAATATATTCTGACATTTTTGGAAATACATGAAGAACAATATTACCAGAACTTATTTCCGTGTTTTTGAGGTGGCAAAGATTTAATGTATGGAAGATTTCAAGTTATAACTAGGGGTGGCAGACGGGTCGCGACCCGCCAGACCCGACCCGAAGTTAGCGGGTCTGGGTTTGGGCTAACGGGTTTGGGTCGTAATCGGGTCGACCCGTCTGACCCGATTATTAAATAGGTCGGGTCGACCCGAACCCGCCAGACCCGCATGACCCGCCAGACCCGATTATTTTCTCTCCTCCCCTTGATCTCCTCCTCTGCTGCCCCCGTCTCCTCCCCTTCGCCTAAATCAAATTGTCAAAAAATATGCGTAAGACCAGTTTTGAACCCGTGGCCTCTAGTGTGTGGAGTTTAGTGTGATGACTAACTATACCACCCAACAGTTTGGTAATAAAGTGTAAAGAAATTGTATTTAAAATTTAATAATCGGTCAAATGGGTCGGGTCGGGTCGACCCGACTAAGAATGGGTCGGGTCTGGGTCTGAATTTTTGACCCATATAATAATCGGGTCGGGTCGACCCGACCCGATTATTATATGGGTCGAGCAGTAATCGGGTCGGGTCGACCCGACCCGGCCCAATTGCCACCCCTAGTTATAACCATGTTAAGTAAAGTCTTAGATAAAATTTATCAGACTATGGGTTGTGTTGTTACATTGATGTTTGAGCTATCACACATTTGCACCAAGAAGAAAGTCTTTTTCCCATGTAAAATATTTGTAAGTTTTTTTTTGTGAAACACATGAACACTTAACCACCATTTGTTGTGGCAATTTAATCATTCAAATGATTTTTAGGCTAAACAACAACTTGTAACATAAAATGTCTTTATTCCAAAAATTGGTATTTGCTACACTAATTCTCGTTCTCCATTGAGATCTGTTAAGGGCAATTTCCTTCCTTAAATTATCTGTTATCATATCCTTTATTACTTCCATTAATCAATCACTATAAATCCTTTATTTTACTACTTTAGTCCATGTTCGTTTATCTCTACCCCCCGTCCTTCCTACTCCAGCTATGGTTCTAGGCTCCCAGAGCTTCTAACTTTTCTTGACTCCATGGTGCACATGGCCAAACAATAAAAAAAACTTTTTTCGAAAAAGATTGTTATATGACTATTAATAACAATTTTTTAAATAGTAAGAAACCATTTGGGAAAAATAACATTTATTCATTTAGAATTTTGATATAAATTATTTCTCTAAAATGTTATTATAACATCATTTATAATGTCCCCATGCATCAAATAGGCACAAAATGGACGATATACATAGCGAAGTAGTTAGTTTAAAGGTGTAGAATAATAAATTTTTGAACCTAACAAAAATTTGTGTGGAAGGGTTTTTAAGTATTTAGATTATGACCAAATGGTTGGATTGAGAATTTGCATGCCTGAAATCGTATGTCTAAGCGACCAGATACTTTTAGGTATTTTAAATTATGTAGATCAATTTCAACACAGTGGATCTTCCATTCGAATTGACTAATATAGAATTTTAATAGGACTGAATCCAAAACTTTTTGGAAGCAGCCAAGTTTTTGTGTGTTTGTTTGCATATGTGCGTGTATAAACAGAGAGAGGGAGTTTGATTAGGATCATATCGATAGGATTTGAGTATAGATCCTATCACGTGAAAAATCAGAACCATTCAACAATGATATAATCGATTTAAAATGCCCAAAACCAAAATATCCATACGTCTTTGTGATTTCTTACGTGTACCTCAAGTGGCTTAAAAATGGGGCGGTTGATACTAGAGATTTTTTTGTTATGTGGCTCAAATTGAAGACTTAATCTTTAAATGATTATCTAAATAACACCACCATTAAAAGATTAATTTTGGCAGTGTTTGAAACAATCTAAATCTTAAAACTTAATAACTCCTTACTTTCGCCATCCATTTTGCGACTGCTTAATGTACAAGTGAGAAATTAAGATGGTCTAATTTTTTGTTCTTATGGACTTCAACTAATGTAGATCGACATCAACGAAGTGGATTTTTAAAATGGATATCAAATCACCTAATTCCACTGAGATTTGGTGCCACATTCCTGGGTGGAGCCTAGTCGAAATATATATGTTTGTGTGTGAGGAGTGGGGGAGAGAATACAGGATATGTGTTATAGCACATCAATTATATGTTTGAGCTATTCCTGTGTGGATCATCCATGAGGATGGGGATGATCCACGCCATTCACCATGATTTATGTATCCTTGTAGAGTTGTGAATGAAAAATCATGGGTGAGGTCATTTTCTCATGCACCATATTGTTGCAAATTGAACAGCTTCTACGAATTGTACAAGTTTGGACCGCTTTGATCGGTGGGCAAATGATCTCCAAAATCCATGACTTTCATCCACTACACAGTTTATAGATCAAGATGAAATAGTGTAAAACCTCCACGTATATGGGAAGAGCTCCAACACATATAAATTTATGTGCTGCAACACATCATTTTCTCATATATATATATTATATATATTATATGTATGTGTGTGTGTGTATATATATATATATATATATATATATATATATATATATATATATATAGAGAGAGAGAGAGAGAGATAGACTTGTGTCCTTCTAAAAGGATTTGAGCCTGAATCCTTCCCACTCAAATTCAACTCTCCGACATTCGAATACAAGATCCACTCCGTTGAAATTGATCTATATTATTTCAAGTATGTATAAACCAAAAATCAAGTGCTTAGAATACTTTTTTGCCAATGCATCAAGTAGGAAAACCGGATGGCCTAAATAGTGAGTGAGTTAGTTTAACGACGTAGAACATTTGAAACCTAACAAAATTGGTCTGTAGGGATTTTTAAATGTTTAGATCGTAGTGATATGGCCGGATCGAGAATTTGTATGTCTAAAGATATAGATCTAACCAACTCACTACTTTTGGCCGTACATTTTGCGCTGCTTGATTGTTGGGCAAAAAGTATTCAAAACACTTGATTTTTGATTTATAGATACTTGAAATAATATAGATCAATTTCAACAGAGTGGATATTGTATTAGAATGCCCGAGGGTTAAATTTGAATGACAACGATTCAGGCTCAAATCATTTTGGAAGGACACAAGTCTCTCTCTCTCTCTCTCTCTCTATATATATATATATATATATATATATATATATATATATATATATATATATATATATATAAAGTTTACGGCTGAAATAAAATTTATTTTGGAAAAATTTATTTGTTTGAGTAAAAAATCTTCAAATCACTCGATTTTTCATTCATGGACTATTTAAAGTAATGTTTAAAATAACGATAACGTAACAATAACGTTTTTCCTTTGTTATGTTAAAATAAGTTATAACGTAACGCATAATGTAGGTTACACGATTTAATATTTTTAATAAAAATAAATATATATACTATATTTATGAATTTTTATAAACAGGAAAATAATTTTAAAAATCTAAAAAATATCAAAATAATATATAATACATTTAACAAGTCTCACAACAATTTTTAGTAAGCATCGAGAAACTGAGGTGCTCTAATATTGTGCACTTCCTTGTCAATTTAAGAGAGATCAGAAAGAGATCGACGATGAATTCCTCGTTAATTGAAGAGTCGTGCGGCCTTTTGATTTTCTTAGAACGTTACGACGGCGAGTTTCTCGTCAATTGAAGAGAGATCAAAGAGAGAAGAACTGGGGCTCTTCAATAGTCACCGATGAGAGAGATACAATTGAAGAGAAACCGCCGAGAGAAGAAGAACCGCACAAGAGAGTCATTGTCGTCGTCACCATCATCGTCTACTGCAGAGAGAGGATGCACTGGGTGCTTCGATGCTTCGATCGTCGTTGCCAATTTAGGGTTTCATGTTGATTTTGTTTGTGGAGAGAAATCGCTTTGTTGTTTTATGTTTAGCAACCCTTATAAATAATGTGAGTTACGAACGTTACATTATTTTCATAACGTAACGTTCGTAACGCTCCAAAAAACGCTCGTTACTAGGAAGAGCGTTTTTTGCTAGTGTTATATAACGGTCGGGTGCCGTTATATTCTATAACGGGTTATAACGAGTTACATAACGAGTTTTTTAAAACATTAATTTAAACATGAACAGAGCGCAATGTCCATTGGATATCTCATTGTAAATTTCTTACTACCCTTAGTTTAAGAACCGATCCTAAAGGATCATTTTCCTATATATTATTTATTTATGTATATTTCATTTGATTTAGGTGCTTCAGGAAGGATTTGGAAGAAAATAATTTCCCATTCAAATGTTATGAAACAAAAGTTTGAGATCCACTCCATTCAAATTGATTTACTACATCTTTAGGAGTGCCCAATAGAAGAAAAAAAATCAAGTGTTTTAAGTGATTTTAGACCATGATTCAAATAGGCACAAAATGGATAGCTTAAAATAGTGAGTTGGTTAGGTTAACCGTATAGAATATTGGATACCTAGCAAAAATTGATGTTAAGAGCTTTTTAGTGTTTGCATCATTATCAAATAGTGGGAGCAAATAGTTATATGTGCAAAGTCATAAATCTAAGCAACATGCCACTTTAGACTGTTCAATTTGTTGCCTTAATTTGCATGAATACTAAAACTTCAAAACACTTCATTTTTATCTTTGCCGCTTTAAATGATGCAAATCTACTTTAACGGAATGGATCTTCAATTTGAATAACCTAATATTGAATTTGAACCAGAAGGATCTCCAAATCCTTTTGGAAGTAGCTAAGTTTACACACACACACATGTTTAAAACGGTAAAAAAGGAGTTTTTATTAAAAACAGGAAACTCAGTACATATGCAAGGTATTAAACTTGAAAAGGTATGTGTACACATTTCAAAAAGGAGGGAGAGGACCCAGTCGTCACCTCCCACTTTGACCCACGCACACAATCCTTCCAAGCTAATTAGCAAATAGACAACATCGTGCATTCCAATTTGCTAGCATTTCAATCTCCTTGGGGTTTTTATCTGTCTTCCATCTGCAAAAGCGCAAGAGTACTCTAATATCCTCAGAAAGCCTTCTGAAAACACACATTTTATTTTGCTCGAGATTGGAATATCCTCATGTCTCTCTCCCTCCATATGTGCCGGACACTAGCTTGGAAAGCTAACTTTGCCAGGATGGTAGCTCTTGATCTTGCAGGAAAGCGTATCAGTGACGCTTCTTCTTACAAAGTGCCAATATCATCTCCTGGCAATCCCAACTTTTACTTACACAATGCCCACAAGTAAGCAGAGAAAGGACATTGGAAGAATAGGTGTTGGGTGCTCTCCTTGCTGATTTTGCGTATTACACAGCTATCCACTTCAGCTATACCCAGTTTCTTACAAAAGTCCATAGTTAGGAGCTTTGAATGCAATGCCCTCAGCAGAAAAATTGCCATCATGGGGCTATGAGACTTAAACCAAACTATATCAGCAAGTGGGAAAACTGGTTCTGGAGTCCTGACCAAGTCTCAGCATGATGCAAAAGTGAAATCTCCATTTTTGTTTGCATTCCATTCCCATGTATATGAAATGTCAGAACTTGGGATAATCAGATTCTGTATCGGTCCCAACACTGGTTGCAGCGGCTGGCTTTTAAGAATCCATCAGCTCATTCTCCACTATATCACACTCTCTTATTCGTCATGTATAGGGGCAATTGTAAAGAGAGATGAAGTTGAATCTTTCCCATTCGAATTCAATATTAGGTCATCCAAATTGAAGATTCACTCCGTTGGAGTTGATCTACATTGTTAAAAGTGCTTAATAATAAAACGTCAAGTGTTTTGAATATTTTTTGCTTATACATCAAGTAGGCACATAATGTATGACCTAAACAGTGGGATGGGTAGTTTAAAGGTGTGTAATATTTAAAACCTAATAAAAGTTGGTATGTGAGTGGTTTTTAATTTTTAAATCATGATTAAATGACGGATCGAGAATTTGTTTGTCTAAAATGATAGATCTAATTAATATGCTACTTTCGACCATTCATTTTATGCCTACTTAATACATGGATAAGAAAACTATAAAACACTTAATTTTTGATTTTTAGTTACTTTAAATAATGTAGATCAACTTGAATGTAGTGGATATTGTATTTGAACGAGAAGGATTTCTCTCTCTCTCTCTCTCTCTATATATATATATTATATATATATATATATATAGAGAGAGAGAGAGAGAGAGAAATAGACTTGTCATTCTGAAAGGACTCGAGGCTGAATCCTTCCCATTCAAATACAATTTTACGACATATGAATGTAAGATTCACTCTGTTGAACTTGATCTACATTATTTTAAGTAGCTAAAAATAAAAAATTATGTATTTTGAATATTTTTTGCCCATCCATCAAGTAAACGCAAAATGGACGGCCGAAAACAGCCTATTGCTTAGATTTACGTCTTTAGACGTACAAATTCTCGACCTGACCATTCCATCAAGATCCAAACACTTAAAAATACTCACACACCAATTTTTTTAGATTTCAAATATTCTACACTGTTAAACTAATCAACTCACTATTTTGATCGTTCATTTGTGCCTACTTGATAGATGGGCAAAAAGTATTCAAACTACGTGATTTTTGATTTTTAGTTACTTGAAATAATGTAGATCAACTTCAACAGAGTGGATCTTTCATTCGGATGTCGTAGGGTTGTATTTGAGTGGGAAGGATTCGGTCACGAATCCTTCCGGAATGACACAAGTTTCTCCCTCTCGACAATATATATATATATATATATATATATAATATATATATATATATATATATATATATATATATATATATAGAGAGAGAGAGGAGAGAGAGAGAGAGAGAGAGAGAGAGAGAGATTTGGGCAACTCTTACTCCACTACCTAAGGGTCTTGCGAATGAATCACCTCCTCTATTGGCTACCTTTGTCGGTCAAAACTAGAACTTTGGACAACCATCAATACTCTTACCATTGAAAAGCTTGGATTTCGCTTACAACAACCAATTCTCTTTGCACTAAAGAAATGGGATTTCTCACAGGTATGAAACTGGTTTTTTTTTCCTCTTAGAAAATTAGAACCAATGTAGCTCACAAAATGCTCTCATAGAAATATTATAAATTGAGGCTCTAATAGTAAAGCGATGAAGAGAAAACAAAATTTGGCATTGTGGATTTAAGAGGTAAGGGTCAAAGAGATTTGGAATTGAAAAAAAAAAATTTAAGACTGATCTCTAGCTCTGATGGACCATGTAAATTTATTTCTCTTTGAATGAAGGAAGTTGGGAGGTTGAAAGTTTACCACAAGAGTTCTCTTCTAAAGCTGTTTACGAGAATTAGTGTCTGTTCTATTTTTTGGTTTCAGAAAGTTTAGACTGTTGTAAGAATTAGCCTAGACCAAGCTGTATTCAAATGATCATAAATGTGAGCATTTAGGAGTTGGGTCGGACTAGTTGGCGTTCAAGCCAAGTTACAAATCCGCCAGTTGGAAATAAAGACAACAATAAAACTTGCCTCTGAATTGAAATAGACTGATGACAACTGTAATTCGATTCCTCCAATCAAGTGGATGAATGTGGTGCCAGTGAGGCCGGACTCACTGGTAAAAGGGTGAGAGTGAGTTGTGGGAAGTCCCAGGTTCAAGATTGGCTACGGTCTATGTTTCCCAAAAAAAAAAAAGGATGAATGTGGTTTGACCATTGGCTTGCAGACAGAACGTGTCATGCGCTAGAGGTTGATTGGTCAAACCAATTGGATGCATCCATCTGCTTGGTCAGGTTAGGTAATTAATTTGAACCGTTTGAATCATAATGCTAGTGGTCAAATGAAAACAGTAGATAAGAAGATTAAGTGCAGAACTGAGTTCGATTAGACCAAGGGTTGACCAAAATGGTACATCCTAATAAAATCAACTTGAAGTGAATTCAGTCTAACCAATCAGAATAGATTGAATAATAATCCCTAGTTCCAAAACAAAAGTTTCTGAGTTTCTTGTCGTTTTTTGTCCTAGAAATTGTATGGAAGTTCAATCCTGAAGTCTTTAGCTCCATATGCATATCTCGAAGAAAATTGACCTGGAGCTTCCTTAACCACCACGTCCATGTTGATTTAGCTTTGTAGTGCAGTCCATCCAACTTCCATGTCTATGTTTTTGCCAAAATTGACTCTTAAAGAGAGAGAGAGTTGTTAGAACCAAGAGTTAATGGGTTGGTCATCATCAGACTCAAATTACGGTGGGGCTAGAAGTTTGGAGGGTTGAGAAAAGAAGGGAAAATATTTGCATCTTACAGTTTTTCTTTTCCCACTTTCAGATATGAGATAACTATTTCGAACAGATTGTTTTTCTAAATCCACTTTGAGTACTTAATATGGCGAAATTACTGTGTTTTTTTAATTAATTTCAATATTTGTATGTCCTCCTATGTGTTTATATTATTAGGTAATAGTCCATTATTTTGTTGAAGCTTGGCCTAAATTTAAAAATGAATAAATTTTCTCAGTTTAATTGGATGCTATACTGGAGGAAAAGATCGTTTTACCAATAGGACAGACATGCTTCAAAATTTTTTTCAGAAAGTCTTGTAGGAAATGTATGATGGATTGTCTTAGCCACTGGACATATTTCATATTTTGCGACCTATGTATTTAATATTGTTAGGTAATGGTTCATCATTTTATTGAAGCTTGAGCATTACAAGCTTAATGAATTAATTAAGTGCTCTCAATACCATTGAGAGAAAGACATGCATGCTTCAAATTTTTTTGAAAAACGGCTGTAGTAACTGGTCAAGTGGGTTATTATATCCTTAAAAAAAATCTATGCTTTGAGAATTTGAGAAAGTCCCCTGCATTGCAGAAATATAGCAACATTACAAATTGAATCAACAATCTCTTGTGGAAAATATAAATTCTTTCAATTGATATCAGAAAGCAGTTTACGAGACATTAGCATCATTAGAAAATATGTTACAGCTGATTAAAAAAAAAGGCAAAGATGTGTGGTCTTTCCCAAATTTTACATGACATACTGCTTAATTGTAAGGACGGGGAAATAACAAGTACATTTAGTCACAGGATACCCGGTCACACCTTGATTCTGATCGTTTTGTTGTATGATCCATTTTTTAACAGAAGGAAAAAAAAAATGGGCGCTTTTGGAGGGAGTTTTATTGCATGCGGTAGTCCCTCAATATCTGTCATGTTTTTTTTTTTTTTTTTCTTTTGGGTTCTGTAAGCATGTGTTTTAATTTTATTTAAAAAAAAAAAAATCTTCTGTCTTGTTTAGTTATTTTCAGAGGACGATGAACTCAGATAATTAATTTGATGGCCTTTCAGCTCAAATTTTCTCATTGTTTTGTGCAGTTCCATGATTTCATATCGTATCTGAAGCAAAGGGAGTGTGCTGGGGTGATCAAAGTTCCTGCAGGGAAATCCCTTTGGGCGAGATTACTCTTCATTCTCCCTCACTCGCCGGATACTTGTTCCTTGTTGGGCATTTCTCCGTATCCAGCCGACTGCCTGATTGCTCTGATCTTGCCGAAGGACACGAGCACCGAAGGTGCATGATCTCTTCATGAAGTTTTGTGTCAACGTAATGTTTCTGTGTCAGATGCATGCAAAATCTCTATATATTAGAGCAGAATGCTACATATTTAGTGTCCAGTGTTACTGCTTTGAAGTTTCTATGTAGCAAGTTGCTATTAAGGCAAAGCTAGTTATTGAAGGACAACATCCAGATGCTCAGTTGTTGGGTATGAATCAGGCCTAGTAACAAGAGGATTCACATGAAAAGGTTTCTTTTTATTGGGTCGAGTCTGCATGTAATTTACTTTTCAGTGACCTGTATGGGTCTCTGGTCTTTTGACCCATGCCTGCCTTAATAGCTCCTCCGATTGGGTTCGGATCGGGTAAAACTTTGGTTGGGTCCGGGTGTACCCGACCCACTTGCAGATTCTAGACTCGTAGAAAAATGTAACGGAGACTGAGAAGTTAAAGACTTTTAATGTGTGAGTGATGGTTTCATAATTTTAGTTTAGAGTAAATTACAAGAAACCTTCTTCGTGTACATCTCAATCTTGAATTAACCCTCCAAACTATAAAAAGTACAATAAGCAACATCCTAAACTATCAAAAATTCATTTTATTCATTAAGAAAACATTTTTTTCAAAAAAGTTGTTATAACTAATATGAGAAAAAGAAGTGTAGAATATAATAAATAAGGTGTCACATGACCATTAATAATCTGTTATGATTGTTAGAAGTGTAACAAAATAGTTGAGGGGGTTATTAGTTCATTTTTTGGGTCAAATCTAGGATATAGATGGAATGGGGTTCTTGGAATTTACCCTTTATTTTATCTATCGATGCATTTATGGTATCTATCCAGTTTCTTACTATAAAACTAGTTTTATCCGTATGCAATTGGATAGGACAGTATAAAAGGAAATTTCTTCACCCATTTTAGTATTAACTCAAGTGGCCTTGCTAATAAAAAAGAGTAACTTTTTCACTGTTTTTTCAACTACCAGGTAACTCTTTTTTCATTGACATCCCAAGTCTCATTTCTTTAAGAAAAAATTATCTCATGAAAAATCCCAGACACCTGTTTCTCTATCAAAAATGTTACCACCTTTTTCCATCAAAATTATAGCTGCCACTCTCTCATTAAAACAACAAGAACCCTTTCCCCTCTCACCCGCTAACTTAGTAAAAAAGCTCAAACTGTCTAAATATTGTATTTAGAGAATAAGAGGATACTGTAGTCAAAAGTTGACAATTTTCTCAGATGCTCTCTCTATTAGGATTATAATCACTCTTTATCATCTTTTATTTTAGTTATCCAGCTTCATAAATAAAGTGGAAGTCAACTAAAACATAGTTTTTACAAATATAAATTTATTTCAACCTTATGTAATTAATAAATAATAGAAAATAGTGTCTTTTACTTATTTCTATATCTCACGAGGGCTCTATCCATGCTCAACCCATTTAACATTTTTTTTTTTTCCTCCCAACAAGAGCCAAGCCTCAAGCTGCTAAACCGACTTAACTAGAAGGTCAATTATTCTTTTATTCTATTTCTTGTTTTCTTATTCTTCTTCTATTTCTTCTCCTTCTATTTTTTTCTTTTTTTATTTTTAATTTTATCATTATTATTTTTAAGCTTCACTTGTCCTAGACTAGAAGTAACTTCATTATTTTTAAGCTTCACTTCGCCTCAAATAACTTTTCGAGCTCATTATACTTGGTATTAGGATAAGTGCAAATGGAAGTAACTTGTTACGGGGAGAGGGTAAAATCTTGTTGAAAGAGTTTTTTAAACTCTGTTGGATGTTAACCGAAAATCGATGCAATCAATTGTCTCGAATACGAGAGCGTGTCGGCCATATCAAAGTTGGATTGCAAAGGAGGAACTAAGGCTAGTCGAGTAGAGCATGACCTAGTCGATTAATAATTAGATACAGAGAGTTGGAAAATCTGGTTCACTATATAGTAGTCGTCTAATACATGTATTAGTCGACTAATAGAAGTAATTAGTCGACTAATACTGCTGCGCGGCCAGTTTCCAAATTTGATTTTGAATTCATTTCTCACCTGAATTAGGTGTTTTTGGTTTCTATTTTTCCGTGGTTTCTTTGGCTATATAAGGAGGGGTAGTGTCCCCAATATTTGTATCCCAAAATCTGTAACCTGTAATTGATTGATTCAATAAGAACTCTCTCCCCTTGCCCCGAGGACGTAGGCAAATTGCCGAACCTCGTTAAATCTTGTGTTCTCTATTTACTTTTCTTTGTTTAATTGTTTGTGTGATTGATTGGATTTTCTCTGGCGGGCCATCTTCTCTGTCGCTTGGATTCCCAACAAGCGGTATCAGAGCTTTTCGGGTTCGACGAGGAGTTTTTTATTCGGGTGGAGCAAATAAATTTGGAGATTGTCTACAGTTTTGTTCGGAGGTAAAGATCTGATCTTTCTTATTTGGATTTGTTTTCACTAATTATTTTCCGCATTGAATTAAGGAATCTACTGAGAAGATGGCCGGAGAAAGTCAATCTATTGTGAAAGCCTTGAACCTACATCCGATGATGATCGATGTAGTAAAATTTGATGGCACGAATAATTTTAGGAGGTGAAGATGTGAGGTGATGGATGCATTGACGACATCATACTTTGAAGACACTCTACAATTGAAAGAAAAGCCGAAGAAGACTTCTAAAAAGGATTGGGACAAGATAAATAGGACGGTGTGGTCTTATAAGGTCTCGTTTGACACAAGACATCAAGTATCATGTGCTATATGAGATGTCTGCAAAGAAGACGTGGGAGATTCTCGAGAAGAAATATCTGACGAAGAGTTTCGAGTCTCGACTGCTTCTAAAGAGGAGGCTTTATCACTTCCAGTTGAAGAAGGGACTCCCTATTGCTGAACACATGAACGACTACACAAAACTTCTTACAGATTTGATTAATGTGGATGTGGATATTGAAGAAGAGAATAAGGCGTTAATTTTTTTGAATTCTCTTCCTGATGAAGAGTATGAGACCTTCGTTCTCACCTTGATTAATGGAAGACAGTCACTTAACTATAATGATGTGTCAACTGCTCTTGTAAATTATGATGTAAGGAGGAAGGAAAAGCAATCTTCTTCCAGTAATACATCAGCAGAGGCGTTGATGGTAAGAGGCAGAGGTTCCAATCGGAAGGGTAAAGGCGAGCGTGAGAGATCTAAGTTCAGACCAGATTTTAGAGATCTGAAGAAGAATCAGTGTGCCTTCTACAAAGAGATAAGACACTAAAAGGTTGATTGTCCAAAGATCAAAGATAAGAAAAAAGAGTCGAAGATCGAGGCAAATCTCACACAGGTGATCAATACACAAGCTGGTACTTCACAGGCAGGTAGATCGGACTCAGACTCATCGGTATTCTTGTTCTCCATTACTACTCCTACTATTGGTTACTCAGGTGATTCTGGGTGGGTATTAGATACAGGAGCTACCTATCATGTGTACCTGAACAGGGATTGATTTTTTAGCTTTAAGAAGCTAGATGGATGTTTCGTTATCATGGGTGATGATCATTTATGTAAAGTGGAAGGAATAGGTATAGTTCGTATCAAGATGTTTAATGGGATGGTACGGGAACTAAAGAAAGTGAGGTATGTGCCTCAAGTGAAAAAGAATCTTATCTATATTGGTACCTTGGAAGCATTGGGTCATGGAGTATCTATATGAGATGGTGTTCTCAAGATGATTAGAGGCTCAATGGTGGTGTTGAAGGACATCCGACGCAATAACCTATACTACTTGATGGGTAGTATAGTTACAGGGCGAGTGACGGCTTCTATTTCTTCAGGTGATGTTTGTACACCGATTTGACATATGAGGCTCGAACATATATAAGAAAAGTCTTTGCAAGCTCTAGTAAAGAAGGGATCATTAGAAAGTGCATCTACTTATAATATGAAATTGGGTGGACACGGCGTTCTGGATAAAAAAACGAAGGTGAAATTCGGCACCACTACTCACTGCTCAGAAGGTCTTCTTGTGTGTTCACGTTAGTATTTGGGGACCTGCCAAGACTGTATCGCTTGAAGATCATCGATACTTTGTCTGTTTTATTGATAATTTATCTAGGCATTGTTGGATATATCCCATGAGATAAAATTTAAAGCCCTAGGTATGCTGGTGAAGTAGGGGATATGATGGAGAAACAGACTTGCAGGAAGATTAAGGAGCTCCAAATTGATAATGTTAAAAAATATAAGAATCAATTCCTATAATTTAGCCAGAATACCGATATTGGTACTCACTTCACAAATAGAATACATAGTTGGCTAAGAAAATCAACCGTTCTTTACTGGAGAAGGTTCGGTGTTTGTTGTCTAATGCACGATTAAACAAATCGTTTTGCACTGAGGCAATTGTATATGCTAGCCATCTCATAAATGGACTGTCATCGACTGCGATAGTAGACAAAACTCCGTTGGATATTTGGTCACATGGAGCTGCTCAGGATTATGATTTGCTGCGGGTATTTGAAAGTCTGGCCTACTTTAGTGCCAAAGATGGCAAGGTAAATCCGCGAGCAAAGAAGTTTGTGTTTTTAGGTGTCAATAGAAATATGAAAGGCTACAAGTTATGGGACCCTGAAAACAAGAAGATTGTGTTTAGTAAGCATATCACATTTGATGAGATGTCATTGTTGAAGTATGCCATCTCTCAGCAGGTGGAGAGATTGAAGACCAATGATGTATTGCAGCGGGTGGAGGCTGATACTACTCCACCACCTCCAGTTAGTTTGGTATCAGTAAGGACTTCATTGAATGTGACACCAGGTGGGGATCATATAGCCAGTTTTGATGCTGAACAGGTTGAAGATATTGATGAGAATGTCGAATTATTTGCAGCTATTGAAACCAAGATAAATCCATAAAAGTGGGCGAAGACGCATGAATATCAAGTTGGTGAGCGTGACAAGCTCGAATTGAAGGTTGTTCTTCTCCATGACAGTATCGGTAAGGAGGTTTATATGACTCAGCCAGTTCGGTTCGCTGTTGAAGATTTAGTCATAGTTGCTTGAGCTCGATGGGGCTCGTTTGGATGAACTACGTGTGGCTTGATCCTTTTGGGCATGGGTACGTAGGCAACCACAATGGTGCAGCCAATTGGAGTTGACATGGTGCTATGTTGTGTTTGGCTCAAATTTGAGAAATCTTCACCGAAGTGGAGAATTGTGGGGAGAGAGGGTAAAAATCTTATTGAAAGAGTTTTCTAAACTCTGTTGGAGGTTAGCCAAAGATCGATGCAATCAATGGTGTCGAATACGAGAGCGTGTCGGCCGTATCAAAGTTAGGTTGCACAGGAGGAACCAAGGCTAGTCGACTAGGGAATGACCTAGTAAACTAATGATTGGATACAGAGAGTTGGCAAATCTATTTTACTATAGACTAGTCATCTAATACATATATTAGTTGACTAATAGAACTAATTAGCCGACTTATAGTCCACTAATACTGCTGCGCGGCTAATTTTCAAATCTAATTCTAAATTCATTTCTGATCCGAATTAGGTGTTTTTGATTTTTTTTCTTTATGATTTCTTTGGCTATATAAGGAGGGGTACTGTCCCCAATATTTGTATCCCGAAACCTGTAACTTATAATTGATTGATTCAATAAGAACTCTCTCCCCATGCCCTGAGAACGTAGGCAAATTGCCGAACCTCGTTAAATTTTGTGTTCTTTCTTTCTTTTTCTTTGTTTAATTGTTCGTGTGATTGATTGGTTGTTCTCTGGCGGGCCATCTTCTATGTCGCTTGGATTCCCAACACTTGTTTTAATTCCAACTAAGATTAATGGTGATATGATGACATCCGTTAAGTAATCCATATTCTTTCTCTCATATTTGAGTCATGTCCATATCCAATGTGTTAGCCCAAAGACCCATTGATCGGCAAAAAGCAAGTACTAAAATAAGAGAAGGAAGTGTGGGTTGATGTTACTGCTTTTGCGATTCTTCCATAGTAGCAAAGTGGCTATACGGGTCGTATCCACAAGGGGGAGAGCGATGGAAGCTTGATGCGGCTTCAAAGTTCAAGAAGAAAGAAAGTTCTTGTTTCCAAATAAAGAATTGAAAAGTGAAAACAAGTTGTTTTTAAGAATAGTTGGAAAATGTTTTGGTGGTTTGTAAAAGGGGATTTTTTTTCTTAGTTGTAAAAATGCATGGCTAACTTTCCACTAAGTGCTCCCACTAATTTCTAACTTTTGGAAGATAGCCTCACGATGGATCATAGGTGAACACAAACCTTTTGCATTGGAACTATTCACGTGAAAATCGAGTGAAAGTTCATCCTAAAACTTAGCTTTACACTGCAAAAACTCGGACATTTCCTTATCAAGATCCGATAGAAGGCGAGAATAAGAGAAGACTCAAGTGCACTATTGGTATCGGCAAAGTTAAAAGGAGAAGTCTCTAACTTACAATAACAAGTAAAGTACACAACTCATAAATCATCAAAACTCATTAAGCATGAAGTATAAGAAAGTAAATACTTGTAGGTAAATTAGAGTTAAAACCCTCGTCTTAAGATGCCATAGCTCTTGTTTGCACAAGGCTTGTTTGACACTATTGACTCATTTGGGTTATCAATCAAGTGTTAGAAATTAGTGGGTTAGTAGTTAGTTAGCCATGCTAATGAAAAGTTAGTTAGCCATAAAAATAAAGAAACAAAAAAAGAAAAGAAGTGGAGAGAGGGAGTTACACTACAAGAAAACAAAAGAAAAGAAAAGTTAAAGAGAGGAAGTTACACTACAATAAAGTAAAAGAAAAGGAGTGAAGAAGAAGGAAGTTACCCTACAACAAGGAAGTAAAAGCAAATGACAAAGACAAGTAAATGGAAAGAAGGAAGAGAAGTAGAACTTGTATTAGCTTGTCACCTTTCTAATACAACACTTACACACTCTCTCTTTCACTCTAATGGCTAAAACAACAACTAGAAGAAGAAGAACAACAACAACTACAAACCTAAAAATAAGATTACAAAAACTTGCTCTAACTCTGGATCTGCTCAAACTGAAGACCTTAGGGGGTATTTATGGCACCAGGGGAAAGGGGGCCACGTGGGAGGCACGTGGCCCAAAACGCAGCCGCGCGCGCCCAAAGGGCCGCGTTTCCGTGGCTTAGGCAGGGCGGCGCGCACCCAGTTTTGGGCAGTGCGTCGCCCAGTCTGTCTTCTGTCCACCTGAGCTCCTGGATTTGTGATTTGATGCCCTGGGCTGACAAAATCTTTAATCTAAAGTCAATGGCTACTTGGTAGGCTTTTAATCACCAATTAAATGGTGATTTAGGTCTTCTTCTTCATTTGCACACCATGGACCTAGGATCAAGCAAGTAAGATTTTATTAGCAGAATTTTAGATGAAATAAATATGAGAATGTGATGAAAATTATGCAAAATTAGAGACTAATCACACCCCCACACTTATCATTTTGCTCATCCTGAGCAATACAAAACAAAAATAAGAAAATTATTATACCACTTTTGCAGATGTTGCGGTTGCACTGAGCATGTGCAACAAGCCTTTAAACCTCTAGGTTTCCCCTAGAGGAGGAGTGTTGTTTCCTGAGGGTTTTCAGCGGATTGCACCCACAAAATCCAGTAAGTAAAGAAAAGAAAAGAAATTAGTGGTTAGAAAGAAATTTTTTTTCCCTCATGAAAAAGAACTTTCAATCATCTAAGTAAAAATGACCGAATGGTGTAAGAATTAGGTTTAAACCCTCATAAGTCCTCTTATACTTTAGCCTTTATAAAAGAAGAAGGTATGGTTTTTCTTTAAATTTAGAAAGGATCTTGTACTTCTAACTCATTCTTTTATTTTGCTTTAGATAGATATGCATAATGTTTAAGTGTGATATGCTTGGGATTTTTCAGCTCAACTTTGAATATTATTTAATTTTATTAATATTTACTTATTATTTTTGGTTCCATTAGGCTTTCTACTTCACTTATGTAACACATATCAAACCGATGACTCCCAAACTAGATGGTCTTAGGGCACCAGGTGAAAAAACACCCTTCAGGTCAAATATGCAAGTGGAGTAGGCCACGAAATCAAGATTTATTTATACATTATTGAATATAGGATTTTTTTTTTTAGCGTGAGTAATCATGCTTCTTGAGGCACAATTATCCAACTTTTTTTTTTCAGAGTTGTGTCTCTAAATCCCAAGCATGTGTGTGTGGGTTATACATATTCTACTAAGGCTAAATAAACGGTATGAGTTATTTTCTTTATCCCTCCTAACTTTTTAGTCAAACCATTCTTTCTTGTTTACTTAGGCAAAAATAAAGATTCATTAATAAGGTTCCCGTAATTCCTACAATCTTTTGGTATTTTTATAAAGAGAATGAAATTTCTTTTCAATCTGGAGAGTTTTTTTTTGAAAGAAAGGAAAAAGAAAAAGTATTAGCACCCCCCACACCTATCTAATGCATTGTCCTCAATGAATGCATATGGAAATGCGAATGCAATAAATAGGGAGAAGAAATGATGTCACCGTCTTCGTGGACTCGGGCCGGCCAGTGCGAATAGGCTAAAAAAATGTAGAAGGGGTAAGCATATAAACAAGTTTTTTTATTTGTTTATTTATTTGTTGTGGTTAGGTGTATGACGGAGCAAAAAGAGTCAGCACACTATCATCTGGAGTCATAGGCTCAGTGGTCAAGAAGGGCTTCAGTCTTTGCCCATTCACTTTGAATTCTGTGTTGTTCTTAGGGTCTGCAATAAGTACAACACCGTATGGGAAAACAGTGCGCACAATGAACGGTCCCGACCAACGAGTTTTCAACTTCCCCGCGAAAATATGAAGCCTAGAGTTATGCAACAGAACCCTATCTCCCGGTGCAAACTTTTTTCGGGTTATGATTTGGTCATGAAAAAGTTTAGTCCTGCTCTTGGTGATTCGGGCATTCTCATAAGCTTCATTTCGTATCTCCTCTAATTCTCAAATCTGCAGTTTCCTAAGTTCACCGGCCTTGATCATATCAAAGTTGAGTTGCTTAATTGCCCAGAGGGCCCGGTGTTCTAACTCTACTGGCAGATGACAGGCTTTTTCAAATACGATTCTATAAGGAGACATCCCCAGAACTGTCTTAAAAGCAGTGCGGTAAGCCCACAATGCATCATTGAGCTTAACCGACCAATCCTTTCTGTTTTGTCCGACAGTCTTTTCCAGAATGAGCTTGATTTGTCGGTTGGTGACCTCGACCTGCCCATTTGTCTGGGGATGGTACGGAGTTGATAACTTGTGATTGATGGAATATTTTCGCATCAGAGTTTCAAAAACTCTGTTGCAGAAATGTGATCCATTATCACTAATTATCGCTCTGGGGGTGCCAAATCGGGAGAAGATGTTCTCTTTGAGAAATTTGACAACCACTTTGTTGTCATTCGTCTTAGTTGGCACAGCTTCTACCCACTTAGAGACATAATCTACAGCAACCAAAATGAACTGGTTGCCGAAAGAATTGGGGAATGGCCCCATGAAATCTATACCCCAAACATCAAAAATTTCAACTTCAAGGATCGGGTTCAGGGGCATCATGTCTCTTCTTGAAATTTTTTCAATTTTCTGACAATTTGCGCATGACTTGCAAAAATGATATGAGTCTTTGAACAAAATGGGCCAGTAGAACCCACTTTGTAGAATCTTCTCTGCAGTCTTGCGGGGACCGAAGTGTCCTCCACATGCAACGTCATGGCAAAAGCTGAGCACACTCCTCTGTTCCTCCTCTGGTATGCACCATCTAATAATTTGGTCGGGACAATACTTAAAAAGATACGGTTCTTCCCAGAAGAAGTACCGTACTTGGGAAAAGAAGCGTACTTGGTCTTGCTTTGTCCAGTCAGCGGGTAATTGTCCCGCGGCTAGGCAATTAACAATGTCCGCATACCAGGGTTCCTTAAGAATGGCTAGGATGTGCTCGTCTGGAAAATCATCGTTGATCGGAGCTTGGATGGTTGGTGCATTCGGAATTCGTGAGAGATGATCAGCGACCACATTTTCTATACCTCGTTTATCCCAGATTTCTAAGTCAAATTCTTGAAGTAAAAGGATCCACCGAATCAATCGGGCTTTTGCTTCCTTCTTGATCATGAGGTATTTCAGAGCCGAGTGATCCGTAAAAATCACCATCTTCGAACCTAACAAGTAAGGCCGGAACTTCTCTAACGCAAAGACAACGGCTAAAAATTCCTTCTCAGTCGTTGTATAATTCTGTTGGGCGTCATTCAAGGTCCAACTCGAATAGTAAATCACGTGCTGCCTATTATCGATGCGCTGTCCTAAAATAGCGCCAATAGCAAAATCAAATGCATCACACATGATTTCAAACGGCTGGGCCTAATTAGGAGCATAAATAATAGGCGCATAAATAAGTTCTTGCTTAAGCTTCCCCATGACTTGAAACATTCATCGTTGAAATTAAAGGTCACGTCCTTAGCGAGCAGGTTGGTTAAGGACCTCGTGATTTTGCTAAAGTCCTTAATAAACCGTCGGTAGAACCCAGCATGCCCTAAAAAGGATCTAATATCCTTGATGCTTTTGGGTGGTGAAAGTTTAGCAATTACTTCAACTTTAGCCTTATCCACTTCTATGCCTCTCCTCGAAATCTCATGGCCCAAGACAATCCCTTGTCTCACCATGAAGTGACATTTTTCCCAGTTTAGAGTTAGGTTCTTCTCAATGCATCTTTGTAGCACTAACTCTAGGTGATGAAGATATTGATTAAATGAATCTCCGTAGATGGAGAAGTCAAAAATCTCAAGAAAACGTTCCACCATGTCAGAGAACAAACTAAGCATGCACCGTTGGAACGTTGCGGGAGCATTGCACAATCCAAAAGGCATGCGTCGATAAGTAAAGGTTCCGAACGGGCAGGTGAACGTCGTCTTTTTCTGATCTTCTGCAGCAATGAGGATTTGATTGTATCCCGAGTACCCATCTAGGAAGCAGTAGTACTCATGTCCAGCCAAACGCTCAAGCATTTGGTCGATGAAGAGTAGCGGAAAGTGGTCTTTATAGGTAGCTGCATTCAGCTTCCTATAGTCGATACAAACACGAACCTTGGTAGGCAGTCTTGTTTGTACCAACTCTTTTTCCTCATTTTCTACTACCGTAAAGCCAGCCTTCTTTGGGACCATATGAACAGGGGCTAACCCATTGGCTATCAGAAATGGGATAAATGATCCCATTATCTAATAGTTTCAGAATTTCAGCTTTAACTGCCTCTTGCATGAGAGGGTTAAGCCTGCGTTGTGGGTCCCTCCTAGGGATTGCTTCATCGACTAAATGGATTCTATGTTGTACTATGGCTGGACTTATTCCCTTGATGTCCTTCATCGTCCATCCAATGGCTTCCCTATGTCTTTTCAGAATAGACATTAAGCTGTCCTCTTGTTGCTCAGGCAGGTGGGATGCTATGATGACTGACAAGATGTCCTTTCTGCCCAGGTAGGCATACTTGAGGTGTTCGGGCAGGCTTTTAGCTCTAGGGAAGGTGTTGCTTCATTGGAGGCAATCTCTGGGCTTTCAATCCTAGGATGGGGTACACTGAAATTTGATACCCAGTCCACTGCTGAATCTACGATCTGGTCTAGATTAAAATCCTCAGCCTCTAGATCAGACTCTGCCTTAGTTTCTGTCTCCATGCTTTCCTCATGTTCACTGGTCAGGTTTTCAATAGAATTGACCTCAAACGTCTGATCATTGACATCCCTAGGTTGTCTTCCAAGATTGAAGACATTGACTTTCTTAGTCATGTCTCCAAAAGTCAATCGCATGGACCCGTTCCTACAGTTAATAATGACATTGGCTGTAGCAAGGAATGGGCGCTCTAAGAAGACGGGAGTTTGAGACCTAAGATTGGACACAGGTTGGGTCTCAAGCATAATGAAGTCAACGGGGTAAATGAAATCCCTGACCCGGATAAGGACGTCTGTGATTTTCCCCTTCGGAATCTTCGCAGATCGGTCAGCTAGCTGAATGGTGACTCGAGTTGGGCTTAGCTCACCTAACCCAAGTTGCTGGTATACTGAGAGAGATAGCAAGTTGATACTTGTTCCCAGGTCAAGAAGTGCTCTACTGATTTTGGTTTGTCCTATGGTGCAGGCAATAGTTGGACATCCAGGATCCTTGTATTTCACTGGAATAGGACCAGACAGAATTTCGCTTATATTAGTGGCCAAGAACACTTTCTTGGGCACATTAGTCTTTCTCTTCTTCGTACACATATCCTTAAGAAATTTGGCATAAGCCGGGACTTGTTGGATAGCGTCAAGAAGTGGCACATTCAATTTGACCTGGTTGAACATCTCTAGCATTTTCTCCATGTGCATATTCTTATTGTTGTTCTTAAGCCTATTGGGAAAGGGTGCTACAGGCTTATGAACTTGTTCAACAGCTTTGTCCTCGTCAGATGTTTGTGAAGCGGATTGGGAGGAACTCGCAGAGGTGGAGGCTGGAGTGGGATCAGGATGGACTGGACTTTTCTGTTGGTAGATCTAGTTGTCTACCTTCTTTTCAGATCGCAGTATGTGAACAGCATTGCACTGGTTAATCGATAGATCCTGAATTTCATATGCTTGATTGGAGGTTTTTGGGTTAACTAGCGGCTGACTAGGCAAAGTACCTTTTGGTCTTTCACTTAGGGAGCTAGCTAATTGGCTTATCTGCATTTCCAATCTCGATATGGCCTGTGAATGATTGTTCAGAGTTTGTCCCTGGTTTTGCATAAAAGCGGTTTGGGACTTTATGAAAGCCTCTATGCTCTCCTCTAATTTACTGATTTTTTTTCCATTGGTGAGCCTTGGGAGGAGGAAGCTGGGGCTTGACTGGGAAAAGTTGGTGGAGGAGTAGGATGGTGAAAGTTGTTAGAAAAATTAGGCCTGGGAGGATTGTTCGGGGCCCAGGAGAAATTTGGGTGATTCCTCCAACCGGGATTGTAGGTCTATGAGTAGGGGTTGTGAGGCGGCCGTGAGTAAGCCGCGTTCATGTGTTCCGGTGGCACTTGCTGGCATGGAAAACAGGGCACTCTTCAAAAACATGGTTTGATGCCTGACAATATGAACAACCTGGATTGTGAATTGGTGGTGGGTTGATCTGGTTGACACTGGCAGGCTCTTTTATTTTCAGAGCCTCTATCCATCTCATTAGGGTAGCAATCTTAGCCTCGGCAGCTATGAATGATTCTAGAGATAGGAGCTCTCCTCTTGAAGCTATAGATTGTGAATTCCTAGGTTTCTCCGAGGCTGGCTCCCATTGCAGGGTTTTCTCAGCTAAATTCTCAAATAAATCCCAACCCTGATTCTCATCCTTCTGCAAGAACCCTCCCTGATACATGGTCTCTAAAAGGGTTTTCGTTTGATAGTCTAGACCATCGTAAAGAATCTGGCACTGACGCTATTTCTCTACGCCATGATGAGGGCACTGAGTTAGGAGATCCTTGAATCGCTCAAAGTATCTCCAAAATGGTTCGCTCAGTTCTTGCCGAAACTGCATGATGTTCTTCCTAATGAGGTCAGTTTTGTGAATTGGGTAGAATTTCTTCAAGAACGCCTTGACGAAATCATCCCAGGTCGTGACTGAATCTGCTGCCAAGCTGTACAACCATTTCTTAGCTAGATCCTTTAGGAAAAAAGGGATGAAACGTAACCTAACGGCATCGTCTCCTAGCTGTGGTATACGCATCATGAGGCATACTTCTTCAAATTTCCTAACAAAGAAGTATGCGTCCTCTGATTCTAAACCATGAAATTTGGGAAGAGTGTTAATGAATTGGGGCTTTAACTCAATATTATGCCGTTTGCTTCAGGAAGTTTTATGCAAGACGGAAGTGAAGTTCTGATTGGATAAAATCTATCCTGAAGTGACGCCATCACCGGTTCTGGATGCAAGGGTAGAGAAGTATTTCTTGTTAATTTGAAAGTTGACGGATCTCTTACCCACTCTTGCATGCAGCACACCACAAACAACGTGAAGACAACAAACAATCGAAAAAGAACTAAAAACAAACAAAAGAAAGAAAAATAACCACAAGCCTTAGTCTAAGGTACCTGGACCTAGACGGCTCCTAACTAGTCGATTCTCCAGGGAAGGTTGTTGCAAGAACTCGACTACAAGCTAATCGGCCAGGAAAGCGCTAAGCTCGGAGGGAGGTATCCGGGCGGAGCCACGGGCCTAATTATGCCAAACCACGGAGCTTTCGAGGCTTTACCTCTCAATCCACTTTCCTTAGACACCGATTTTGCAGGAGTATAGTTCTTACAATTTCCAACCTCGGTTAATCTCTTAGTGAGTCCGAGATGTCCCTAGGGCCAACGTCTATTGATTTTTAGTTAAGGCTTGGGAAAATGTAAGTGCACTTGGAGATGATTTTTGGGCTAAGGAAGGGTGATGAAATCCCCACCTTATCTTGTTTATTTGGGTTTTGCCCTTAAAGTCAATTGTGCAAGTGTACAGTTTATTCACAACAAGGTAACACTCAAACCGGTAAATTACTTCAAAATGTTGGTCCTATTCTATATGAATACACACGTACCTTTTCTCCAGCACTCTTAAATAGAAATTGAAATGAATTGAAATAGACACGTGCCCTAAATGCAAAAGTCTAATCCAAATTTCAATTAAGCAACAAGTGAATTTCTATTGAGTTTATTATACATGCATAAAGGTGAAGCATCCAAGGAAACTAAAAATTTAGAAAGCAATTTTTTTAGCAGCTTTCGGCAACCCTGCAAACGAGTTTGTTAGTACTTCAATCGGAAAAACTTGCTTTTACATGAATCTTTCCGAGGGCAAAAGAATCCTCGCGCAATGTCCTTGGCCACCTCCTTCGCTTCCCGTGATAGTGAGCTCCTTGGTACTTCTCCTACACACAAAAACAAAGAACAATCTTTAGTATTGAACAATAAAGTTGTTCCCTCCCCGGCAACGACGCCAAAATTTGATCGGCAAAAAGCAAGTACTAAAATAAGAGAAGGAAGTGTGGGTTGATGTTACTGCTTTTGCGATTCTTCCGTAGTAGCGAAGTGGCTATACGGGTCGTATCCACAAGGAGGGAGAGCGATGGAAGCTTGATGCGGCTTCAAAGTTCAAGAAGAAAGAAAGTTCTTGTTTCCAAATAAAGAATTGAAAAGTGAAGACAAGTTGTTTTTAAGAATAGTTGGAAATGTTTTGGTGGTTTGTAAAAGGGATTTTTTTTCTTAGTTGTAAAAATGCATGGCTAACTTTCCACTAAGTGCTCCCACTAATTTCTAACTTTTGGAAGATAGCCTCACGATGGATCATAGGCGAACACAAACCTTTTGCATTAGAACTATTCACGTGGAAATCGAGTGAAAGTTCATCCTAAAACTTAGCTTTACACGGCAAAAACTCGGACATTCCCTTATCAAGATCCGATAGAAGGCGAGAATAAGGGAAGACTCGTGTTCACTATTGATATCAGCAAAGTTAAAAGGAGAAGTCTCTAACTTATAATAACAAGTAAAGTACACAACTCATAGATTATCAAAACTCATTAAGCATGAAGTATAAGAAAGTAAATACTTGTAGGTAAATTAGAGTTAGAACCCTCGTCTTAAGATGCCATAGCTCTTGTTTGCACAAGGCTTGTTTGACACTATTGACTCATTTGGGCTATCAATCAAGTGTTAGAAATTAGTGGGTTAATAGTTAGTTAGCCATGCTAATGAAAAGTTAGTTAGCCATAAAAGTAAAGAAACAAAAAAAAGAAAAGAAGTGGAGAGAGGGAGTTACACTACAAGAAAACAAAAGAAAAGAAAAGTTAAAGAGAGGAAGTTACACTACAATAAAGTAAAAGAAAAGGAGTGAAGAAGAAGGAAGTTACCCTACAACAAGGAAGTAAAAGCAAATGGCATAGACAAGTAAATGGAAAGAAGGAAGAAGTAGTACTTGTATTAGCTTGTCACCCTTCTAATACAACACTTACACACACTCTCTCTCTTTCACTCTAATGACTAAAACAATAACTAGAAGAAGAACAACAATAACAACTACAAACCTAAAAATAAGATTACAAAAACTTGCTCTAACTCTGGATCTGCTCAAATTGAAGACTCCAGGGGGTATTTATAGGCACCAGGGGAAAGGGGGCCACGTGGGAAGCACGTGGCCCAAAACGCAGCCACGCCCGCCCAAAGGGCTACGGAAACACAGCCCTGGCCGCGTTTCCGCGGCCCAGGCAGGGCGGCGCGCACCCCAGTTTTGGGCAGTGCGTCGCCCAGTCTGTCTTCTGTCCACCTGAGCTCCTGGATTTGTGATTTGATGCCCTGGGCTGACAAAATCTTCAATCTAAAGTCAATGGCTGCTTGGTAGGCTTTTAATCACCAATTAAATGGTGATTTAGGTCTTCTTCTTCATTTGCACACCATGGACCTAGGATCAAGCAAGCAAGGTTTTATTAGCAGAATTTTAGATGAAATAAATATGAGAATGTGATGAAAATTATGCAAAATTAGAGACTAATCACCCATCACTCTTATTTTTATGATGATTAACTCATATAGTTATAGTACTAATGATATTGTGTTTAATAAGTTTCAGATATTTATCAAGATATTAGTCAGTGTTTAGCTTCAATAAAAGATTCAAAGTCAAGTTTTTAAACTAGCATGTGTTAATTTAAGAGCTCGCGCTTCAAGATCGCATCAAGTACACAAAGAGGAGTCTAACTCAGTTGGATCAAGTTTGGATCAAGTCGAAATGGAGAAGAAGATTTTTAAGAGATGATTTTCAAGAGAAGATATTTATTTTAGGATAAAATATAAAGGATAAATTAGTTATGGATTCCTCAAGCTCACACACACATAATTTATATATTATTTTCATTTTAAATAGTTTTAGTTTTTGGTTTAACCCTTTTGGTTTGGAGTTTCAAAAATACATCTTTCGGTTTCATGAATAGATTTCATCAAACAAGTTTACATTGGTTTATATGTGTACTGATTTTCATTCATATATATTGTTGCTTCATATTATTTAGATAACTTATTTTGATAAGTTTATGTCATGTGTTTAAGTTTTATTTTTATCAAAACTTATTTTGGAGCTTATTGTAAAAATAAGTATATTTCATTTACTATGTGTATTGGATCTTTTTTATACACACTGTGCTTCAAATATATTTCAATATCTTATTTTTATATTTGCCCAAGCTTTAAAAAAATTGGTTTTTTATTTAGAAGTTAGTTTTTGAAAAATATAGGTTTTTGATTTATGCCTTAATTTCTTTACCTCAAGAATAGTTCACATGTTTGTAATATGTGTTGATTTTTCACACATATTTGTCCTACATAATATTTCAATGAACTTATTTTTGTGAACTTTATGAAGATTTTATGGGATTTAAAATTAATTTAAAAAAATTTAAAACCCTAAAAAATGTGTTTTGGGGATACTTGCTGTCGACCGACCGGTCGATCAAAGGCTAGTTCGGTTACCGTCGATCGACGTGCACACATGCATGAGCCCAAGTGTGGTTGACGGACTGGCTCAAGTCCACTCTCGGGCTTAGCTTGGTCGACCGAGCGGTTGACTGATAAAGAGTTGTAACTCTCTGTTTTTAGATGCGGTCGATCGGCAACCCCAACGGTCATAAAATTGATCGTTGGCTGGTCGATTGAACGGTCACCGACAGGCCAATCTGGCCCCAACGGCTAGTTTTTTATAGCCTTTATGAATAAGTCTTTTGGCCAGTTTTTGGAAAAGATTTTTATAAGTGTTTTCAAGAGCTCTTTCTCAAAGTTTCTCAACAAGTTTTAGAGCTTCATTTCCATATCAAAAGAGAGTTTTTCAAGAGTGATTCTCTTAAGTTTTCAAAAACATTTTCTTGAGTTTTTAACTTTTAAATCTATCTAGTTTTTCTCACATAAGCTTGAGCTATCCATTGTTATATCCATCCTCTAAGGTCCTTATTGTGAGTGTGTTTGTTGGTGATCAAGAGAAGTAATCACCAAGTGCTCTAACCTTTGTATTTGGAGGAGTTGTAGAGGTTGCAGTCTCGACGAGCTTGCGGGTCCGCGTGCGTTGTTCTTGCGGAACAAGTGAGGGACTAGAGGGTTCAAGGATTCTTGAGGGAGCTCATTGTAGGTGTTGCGGCACCGAGTGAGCTTGCGGGATCGATTCTAGTGAAAATTCTTCATGGTGGTGAAGGCGGGAACGTAGAACAAGTGGCTCGAATCTCGAAATAATTCTCTCGTGTTTGCGATTGCTCATTTCTCTCAACTCACTTGTGTTTATATCTTACTTGCTCTTATTGTTTATATTTTTATATGCTTGTGCTTAATTGTCATATGTGCTTGAGATTATTTAATATCTTGCATGCTCTTATCCCTTGTCTATTCCTTACATGCTTGATATTGTATTTGTGTTCGCACTTGTATTTAACCAAGAGAATTATAGTAGCACCTCAACTCTTAGTTTAGAGGAATCTTGAGGAGAAATTCAGAGCCATTCACCGTGAATTCGACTTCACTCTTTGGTTATACGTTGTGTGATAGTTTAGTTTGCATAATAAGTTTTTAATTCTGCATTGTTTGTCATTTGACTTGCGCATCACCTATTCACCCCACTCTAGGTGATCTACAAGTGGTATCAGAGCTTGATACTCTTGATTTGGGTCTAACAACCTAGAGTTAAAGATCCTTACTTTTGCTAATCACAATATTTACATACACGCATGAATTTCATTGCACCTCCTATGTTTGACATTTTTAACTTCCAAACTTGAGAAGTTAAGATGTGTCCATATATCTCAAAACTCTTAGTGTTCATGTTTATCTTGCCACAACCAAAGAATCATTTATTGTAAATGGCAAATATCATGAGGCTAATGCAAAAGTCATTCATACTTTGAAACTAACTCTAAATTATGATTATTTAACTAGAGTTTCTAACATTGATTTGGCTTTTGTAATTTGAAACACTCTTATCACTCTTGGAGAACAAACGCAAATTGATAAGGAAAGTGACTCGGGTCAAGGAAGTGATGCTTCCACATGTGCTATATGGTCCAAGGGGATGACCCCCTTGAGGTAAATCTGATTCCTAACTTGATGAAGATGTTGAGATGCCATATGATGAGTTTGCATTATTTTGTCAAAAACTTCTTTAAAAATATGATTTGTTAAAAGTTGAAAATGAGTTGTTGAAGAAAGAAAATGATTTCGTATTAAAAGAAAAAGGTTCCTTTCAAATAAATTTGAAATTATTTCAAAAGAAAATGCATCTTTGAAAAATCAAGTTGTTTTGATTTCTAAAGAAAAGAAGATTGGTTTAAATGATAATGAGTTTTTGAAAAAGAAATTATTTTGAAGGAAAAAGAAAATATTTCTATTTTCAAAGTAAATAAGGATTTTGTTTCTCATGCTCATGTTTCTTTTAAAATTGAAAATAAAATTTGTGATTTGAAAAAGAACTTGATTGTTTAAGCTTCACTTTGAGCCAATATGCTATTAATCATTCTAAATTGGAATCCATACTTCGCAAGAAATAAATTTCACATATTCATACACATACCCCACGGCATACACCTCATGCACACCATGTTCATACTCATACCTCCATGTATGCTAGAGTGTACACATGTAAATATTGCAATCGCAAAGGCCATCTTGCAAAATTTTGCTTTGATAAATTAATTCTTTAAAATTTGCAAAGAAAAATATTTGGGTTCCAAATGTTACTAACCCCTGTGGGCCCAAAAGATATGGGTACTAAAATTCTCACCACTTATTTTTAATGTAGGTATGGGCTTTCACAAAATGTGAGAGGATTGGTTTCTTGGTAGTAGATACAATCAGAGCTTGACGGACACATCATGAATGCATCGCTATCAAAGAATTTTGGTGGGAGGACCACCTTATTTTGGAGAAATAGATTGGCTACATTGGTATTAGTACCATTTCATTTTACATTTTTAAAAGATTTTTAAATGCTTATATGTTAGTATAGTAACCTAGATTCAGTCATGTATTGTTTTGTGCTTAATATTGAGTTGATTGGTTGCATGCTATGCATGTATTTTTGAAAATAGTGTTTATGTTTTCAAGTGAATTTACAAGCCCATTTTTTTTAGATTCATATTTTTATATGCTTTAGTTAAAACATATTTTGATTTATATGTTTATATCATATGTTGATATGCAAATTTTGTTAAAATTTGTGTTATACATGTACAATTCTTGAGTTACACTTGTTCTTCATACTTTATATATTTTATTTTATTTATGTATGCATTTTAGTTTGATTATACATTGTATGTCCTAGTTTTGATGATTCTTGCATGATTATATGTTATATAATGTTTTTAAGAAAAAGAATTTTATGCTAATTTTGATTTTGAGCTTTATTCTTTTATCTTTATAAATATGTTATTCACATGAATATTGAGCGCTCACCTATATGTTTACTCATGATTTTATTTTCATGAGCTCATTTATGTGCTTTATAGATCTTGAGTGTCAATTTTTGTGTAACTAGCATATTTCATGAGATATATGATTTGGTTTCATATTTGAAGGATCTTTAACTAGCTTTCAAAACTATTTTAAACTAGTTCTTCATTCTTCATTTGGTAGTATTTTCAATCTATAATTATTTTGAAAATATTATTTTTTGAAAACTTCTACTCTTAAAGGGCGGTTGGTTGGGCGACCATGTCTTGTATGCTCATATTGAATATTTTTTAAATATGTGCATGATAGGATGGATGATATGAGTTATACATGTGATTCTCATATTATTTTATTTTTGTATACTCATTCAAGTTTTTTATATATGCATGCGTTAAATTTCAAGTAGTATTTTCATTGACATACATACATACATATATATATATATATATATAAAATTAATTGTACATGTTTTACATTGACCATATATATCTTATAGCACAAATTGATTTCACGCTAAGCTTGATTTTAATTCAAAATATTTGCTTTTATTTCCAACAAGCTTATGCATTTGTTTTGTGATTATTTCAAAAAGGGAGATAAGTTCTTTGACTTAAAATGATTTCATATTTATGTTTGTCTACAAGTGGTATCTATAAGATAATATTTATATTGATTTATCAAATTTTTCGTTATGTATTTATCTACAATTTTGTAACTACTTGAAAGCAAACAAAGTAGCATAAAAATAAAATTGTTTTATTGATTTCAAGTAGTATCAAAATTTGTTTAATTAATTTCATATGGTATCAAAAATTTGTTTTGTTGATTACAAGTGGTATTAAAATTTATTTTAATTGGTTTTCAAAATTTGTTTTGACATGTATTGCTTATATGCAAGGGGGCTTAACATCTCCTCTATATATAGATTCATGATGAGTGCAGTATATAAAAAAGAGCTTGACTTATTTTCTTTATGTGGTATATGTGTGTAGGTGGAGCTTAACATCTCCGTGTATACATTATATATTATGGTTATATGGTTTAGAGTTTAGTCATCTCTTTCTTCATGTAATGCATGTATACTGGGGGAGTTAACTTTTTAATCTATCTTCTTCATGAATGTATATCGCATATACATATTTCTCTAAATTTTTTTCAATTGGTCTTTTGCCCTTTTGTTTATGATTGACAAAAAAAAAGAGAAAATTTAGTTTATATATGCATGCTAAGTTTTAGTTTATGCATATATATTTATGTTTGTTTAGTTTATGAGTTTTATTGAATATCTATATGTTTTATGTTATGCATGAGTTAAGAGGGAACTTCTATGAAGCTTATCTTTAATTCATGCATATATAACTCCATGAGTTTTGTCATCATCAAAAGGAAAAGATTGTTGGCTCAAAAGCCCATCACTCTAGTTTTGATAACGATTAACTCATGTAGTTATAGTACTATTGATCTTGTGTTTAATAAGTTTCAGATATTTATCAAGATCTTAGTCGGTGTTTAGCTTCAATAAAAGATTTGAAATCAATTTTTGAAGCTAGCACGTGTTGATTTAAGAGTTTGTGCTTTAAGATCGCATCAAGTACTCAAAGAGGAGTCTAGCTCATTTGGATCAAGTTTGGATCATGTCGAGATGGAGAAGAAGATTTTCAAGAGAAGATTTGAGTCTAAGTTTGTAAGTTTAAGATTTTTGTTTTAGGATAAAATATAAAAAATAGATTAGTTGTAGATTGCTCAAGCTCATACACACACAAAAAAAAAATTTATATATTGCTTTCATCTTAAATAGTTTTAGTTTTTTGTTTAACTGTTTTGGTTTTGAATTTCAAGAATACATCTTTTGATTTTATGAAAAGATTTCATCAAAACAAGTTTATATTGGTTTATATGTGTATTGAATTTTATCCATATATATTGTTGCGTCATATTATTTAGATAACTTATTTTGATAAGTTTATATCATGTGCTTAAGTTTTGTTTTTATCAAAAATTATTTTGGAGCTTATTGTCAAAAACAAGTATATTTCATTTACTATGTGTAATGGATCATTTTCATACACACTATACTTTAAATGTGTTTCAATATCTTATTTTTGTATTTGCTTAAGCTTTGAAAAATGATTTTTCATTTAGAAGTTGATTTTTGAAAAATATAGATTTTTTGTTTATGCTTTAATTTCTTTACCTCAAGAATAATTCACATATTTGTAATATGTGTTTATTTTTTATCACACATATTTGTGCTACATAGTATTTCAATGAACTTATTTTTGTGAATTTTATGGAGATTTTATGGGATTTAAAATGAATTAAAAAGATTTTTAAAACCCTGAAAATTGTGTTCTAGGGCTGCTTGCGGTCGGCCGACTAGTCGAGCAAAGGCTAGTTCGGTTGACCGACCGGTCGACCGATGTGCACACATGCACGAGTCCAAGTGTGGTCAACTGACTGGCTCAAGCGCACTCTCGGGCTTAGCTTGGTCGACCGAGTGGTTGTAACTTCACTGGATGGTGACATCGGGTGGAGATCATATAGCCAGTTTTGATGCTGAGCAGGTTGAAGACATTGATGAGAATGTCGAATTATTTGAAGCTATTAGAACCAAGATAAATCCATGAAATTGGGTGAAGAGGCATGAATTTCAAGTTGGTTAGCATGACAAGTTCGAATTGAAGGTTATTGTTCTCCATGACGATATTGGTTAGGAGGTTCATATGACTCAGCTAGTTCGGCTCGCTGCTAAAGATTTAGTCACAGTTGCTTGAGCTCGATAGAGCTCTTTTGGATGAACTACGTGTGGCTTGATCCCGTTAGGCATAGGTACGTAGGCAACCACAATGGTGTAGCCAATTGGAGTCGACATGTTGCTATGCTGTGTTTTGCTCAAATTTGAGAAATCTTCACCGAGGTGGAGAATTATGGGGAAAGAAGGTAAAAATCTTATTGAAAGAGTTTTCTAAACTCTGTTGGAGGTTAGCCAAAGATCGATGCAATCAATGGTGTCGAATACGAGAGCGTATCGACCATATCAAAGTTAGGTTGCACAGGAGGAACCAAGGCTAGTCGACTAGGGAATGGCTTAGTAGACTAATGATTGGATACAGAGAGTTGGAAAATCTATTTCACTACAGACTAGTTGACTAATAAATATATTAGTCAACTAATAGAAGTAATTAGTCGACTTATAGTCGACTAATACTGCTGCGCGACCAGTTTTTCAAATCTGATTCTGAATTTGTTTCTGATCCGAATTAGGTGTTTTTGGTTCTTTTTTCTTCGTAGTTTCTTTGGCTATATAAGGAAAAGTAGTGTCCACAATATTTGTATCCCGAAACCTGTAACCTATAATTGATTGATTCAATAAGAACACTTTCCTCTTGCCCTGAGGACGTAGGCAAATTATCAAACCTCGTTAAATCTTGTGTTTTCTCTTTCTTTCTCTTTGTTTAATTGTTTGTGTGATTGATTAGATGCTCTCTGGCGGGTCGTCTTCTCTGTCGCTTGGATTCCCAACTCCACCTAAGATGAATGGTAATATGATGACATCTGTTAAGTAATCCGTATTGTTTCTCTCATATTTGAGTCATATCCATATCCAATGTGCTGGCCCAAAGGCCCATCACTCTAGTTTTAATGATGATTAACTCATGTAGTTATAGTACTAATGATCTTATGTTTAATAAGTTTCAGATATTTATCAAGATCTTAGTTGGTATTTAGCTTCAATAAAAGATCCGAAGTCAAGTTTTGAAGCTAGCACGTGTTGATTCAAGAGCTCGTGTTTCAAGATCGTATCAAGTATACAAGAGGAGACAAACTCGTTTGTATCAAGTTTGGATCAAGTCGAGAAGGAGGAGAAGATTTTTAAGAAAAGATTTTCAAGAGAAAACTTGAGTCTAAGTTTGTAAGTTTAAAATTTTTATTTTAGGTAAAATTTAAAGGATAGATTAGTTGTGGATTGCTCAAGCTCATACATACACATACAAAATTTATATATTATGTTCATTTTAAATAATTTTAGTTTTCGATTTAACGTTTTGCTTTTGAGTTTCAAGAATACATTTTGCAGTTTTCATGAATAAATTTCATTAAAATAAGTATACATTAGTTTATATGTGTATTAGATTTCATCCATATACATTGTTACTTCATATTGTTTAGATAACTTATTTTTATAAGTTTATATCATATGTTTAAGTTTTATTTTTATCAAAACTTATTTTGGAACTTATTGTCAAAAACAAGTATATTTCATTTACTATGTGTATTGGATCATTTTCATACACACTATGCTTCAAATGTGTTTCAATATCTTATTTTTGTATTTGCTTAAGCTTTGGAAAAATTAGTTTCCATTTAGAAGTTGATTTTTGAAAAATATCAATTTTTGGTTTAGCCTTAATTTTTTTTTAGCTCAAGAATAGTTCACATGTTTGTAATATGTGTTGATTTTTTATCACACATATTTGTGCTACATAGTATTTCAATGAACTTAATTTTGTATATTTTATGGGGATTTTTATGGGATTTTAAATGAATTTAAAAAGATTTTTAAAACCTTGAAAATGTATTATGGGGCTGCTTGCGGTCGATCGACCGGTCGACCGAAGGCTAACTTGGTCGACCGACGTGCATACATGCACAGCCCAAGTGCGGTCAACCGACTGGCTCGAGCCTGTAATGCCCCGATCCTAAAGATACGGAGACGTTATGGCGACGTACATACGCAAGGCGGAAAACCCTACGTACGTACACTATGCCTCAGTACAGTAAAGAATCTCCATATATATACCTGAGTTCCAGCATGAAATAAGTACAAGAATACCTGCAGAAGAGGTTGGCGATCATAACGGATATGAAAAAGATGGACAAATAATATAACAGAAATAAATCACTAAGATATACCTATGAATAGTCCCGATGAGGAATCTCCCATGTGACTCCAAAGCACTCAACTCGGATCTCCAACCTGGGCATGCAAACCCAGGATCGTCAGAAAGCGACCTAGTGAGTGGTAAAATGAAGGAGGCAGTAAGTAATAGATACATAATAATACAAGCACGATAATAATATATAATACATGATGTTATGGTAGTGATACCATATCATAAGTATCTAATAAGTAGCAGAGTATATAACCATGCAAGCAGTAGAAATCTATAAACAGGTCATCTTTTAATACCATCACTACCTAACCGGTTATCATCAGGTCATGTCTCTAATCTTATCCAGTTTATATAATATAAAATGTTATCTAGTGGTGACGTGATAGAAGTGAACATGCTAGTGGCGACGTGATAGACATGTACAGGCAGATGGGCCTATGCAGTGTAATCACTATACGGTGTGGTGTATATATAGTAGTGATGTCTGCTCTACAGAAAGCATCATATATGCAATGCAGAACATGGGTCGTATGCCATGCAATGCAGAACATGCGTCGTATGCCATCACAGACAGTATAACATATGCCAGGTAAAGTAACAAGTATACAGGTAACATGATATCGAATACAGTAGCATGAATAATAACAAGATAGGATACATGTACCAGGCATGTCATGTGATTTATACAATAGTAGCAATCAGTACCACCCGGTATTTTAATCAATCTCTTCCAGTGTCCCATACCACTGGCAGTTCATACTGGAGCCCGCACTCCAGTCGAATCCATCCGGACATGGCCTACGGGTACCATCATCCAAACGAGAGAGTGATCAAATAACAAGTGTTCCCGACGTCACTATTGTGTATACTATTTTATTATGTTAATTGGAAACCCATGGTCGAGGATTCTTATCGGGTAAGTGTATCCCGTGCATACCCGGGATCACGGCCTTTATCAAACCCCTGGCTGCTAAGACCAAGCCCTCCGCTAAGAGGGGAACAATAATCAAGTAACAAGAGCTCATGGAGCAATTGGTAGGTAGCACTACCATCCCCTGCAGTGGGAGAACAATATGGATCCAGTACATCACCCGATAAGATCTAATCAACCGTCAAGTCTCCCCCATACCCAAGTTAGCTTAATGTCAAGTATATAATGTAACAAGAACAACTATTGTACATGATACGGGTACCATGATAACTGGACTAGAGCTATGTTAATAGCATAGAACAATATAACGAGAAACGGGAACAATATCACAATCGATGTGGAATTCCACATATCGCATATCAACAGCTCTCATGTCCAGTATCAGGAATATCCATATCAGTAACAGGAAATAATCATGTAACATGAATACGGTAACAGGAAACAATAATACATGTAATATGCACGGTGATCCATATGACAAGAATAATTAAATCATGTATGCACGTGTAACAGTGATATGCCGAGAATCCATGTAATGATGATAACGGTATAGGATATGACAGTATGCCGTGAAGTGGTGTACATGAATACGAACGTGAGACGTGTCATAGTATCTGTGCAATATGTACAAGTAATACCAATGGCCAGTGTCTATATCATGTACATGAACTATCGTATCAGTGTAAGGATGATAACAATAATATGACATGCGGTACTTATCCTTGTACTAGTGGAACATAAATGTGTGGCCATAATCCATGTAACAGTACATGTAATAATGGTAGCCCGTGTATCCTATAATATCATGTCCTGTGAATTATAGTAACAGTGTCTAGCATGCATGTCTAGTGACAGTGTCGTATCATAGCGTATCTGTGGAACCGTATGCAAGTAACGTTACTGTGATACGATACATGATATGATAGTGTCCAAACATATGGTGACATAGGGGGCCTGATGTCAGTGGTCCATGAACATGACCTAATAGGTATCCAGTGTCACACTCTACGTCTATTAGGGATCAGGCGTATTTAAGTACAGTGTTTATTACAATGTTTTAATATTAGTGTACCAATTAGGATTTACCGGTAATTAATAAAGCAACCAAGTTCAATTAATAGACTAAAAAGATAATTTATAAAATAAAACACTCACTAACTAGCCACGGGAAGGTAGCTCTCGTTCCCACGATCGCAACAGATCCAGAATCGTCCAAATCGGAGTCCGGACGCTCCCGATATCGCCCGAATACTAAAGCATAAGAAAAAGGATTAAATATATAAAGAAACATAATTTAAATGCAAATAAGAAAATATCACAGGGGGTTTTCTGTAAACTTACCTTTAATGGGTTTCAGATGCGGGTTGGGCTCTTAACGGGTCGGGTCCAGATCCACAACCCAAACCCAATTAACTTAAGTTAACTTGGTATTGGATGTATAGGGTTAACGGGTTTTAACCAAACCCAATAGGGGTTAATGGTTCGGGTTGAGATCCAAACCCACCCCCTTTTCTTTATTGGGTTCGGGTTCCACCAAACCCACACCACTTAGCAGCGGCAGCAGCAGCTAGTGCTGCTGCCGCGCGCGCAGGCCGGCCAGCAGGGCTGGCCGGCGGCGAGGGGGGGTCGCCAGCGGCGGTCCCGGCCGCCGGCGGCGCGGCGGCGGCGGCGGCGGCGGAGAGAGGGTGAGGGAGCGAGAGAGGGTGAGTAGGAGAGAGAAAGTGAGAAACAGAAAGAGAGGAAAACAGAGAAGAAGGGGGGACTTGGGCATGGCTGCGGGCAGCGGCTGCCCAGGCCGCCCAGGCCGGCGGCGGCGGTCTAGGGCCGTGCGGGGCCGGGCACGAAGCTGGGGAAAGAGAATATGGGAGGGGGAGGAGAGAGAGAGAAAGGGAGAGAAGGGGTCGGCTGTGAGAGAGAGAGAGAGGGAATAGAAAAGAGAGAGAGAGGAGAGAGGTTAGAGAGAGTTTTTGGAGAGAGAGAGAGTGTGTGGGAGAGTGAGAGAGAGAATAAGGGAGGGAGAGAGAGGAGGGATTTTTAAGGGAGAGAGAGGAAAGGCGGTGATGGGTTAAGTCGGTGGGAGGAAGTGTGGAGAAGAAGGAAGAGAAAGAAAAGAAAAGAAAGGGAAAAATAAAATAATAATTATTATTATAATATGGCCCAATATTCGACCAGTTCCGAACGATGCCGAAAAATTACAAAAAATTGAAAATATTATCCTGAGACGCAATCTGAAGA